>JAFBJY010001279.1:0-59151 GCA_016801885.1 Toxotes chatareus | reverse complement strand
AGCAATACGCTACCCACCTTGGGGCCACCCCAACAGAGGTTGTTGTCTTAACACTGCAGAAAAAAAATTGAACCCCAAAGGGAATGTTTCGCCCGACATCGGGGAAGTCATTCCGGTGGTAAAGACAAAACGGATACTTATGTTTTTGGATTAAAGCATCGTTTTTTTAAAAAACAACTATTGATGGGCCAACAAGGCGGGGCCATCGTGTTGATGTTTGAAAAGCCCCAATCAGGCGAAAAGAAAAACAGCTTGACATCCATGTTAATGAAGATCTTTTCCAACCAGATATTTTGGGATCTCAGTTTTTTGGGACAGGGAAGGGCAAGGATTTGTTTCCCCCAATCAAGGTGAAACTTTTTTAAGGCCTCTTAGACGGGCCCCTGTGGTCACTCGTAAAGATTATTTTTTCACAAAGATTTTAGGTTTTTGGGGGCAATTTTGGGAAAATTTTTGTTGGCCCAAAAAGGATTAATTCCAAACCCTGCAGTTACTTGAATGAAAGCTGTAGGCCACTTTATTATTAACCTGTGGGGAGGGTGGGCAAGAAAAAAAATTTTTTAAGTTTTTTGTTGTTCAATAATTTTAATTATAGATATGAAAATTTTTGCCAAATTTTTTTTGGGAAAAAAACCCCACAAAAAATTTCATTTTAAAATACCAGCAATACTTGAAATAAAAATGTGTTATAATGCTTCTCCAGCCCCAAGTGCCAAGTTTTGAATGCTGAGATCTATTTTACTATCTGAATGATTATTTTAAAGACTTTCCTGTGTTGACCCACGGGGAATGTGTTCACTGAATTAGGAAACTGTCAGTTTTGGATGGCCCCAGGGAATTTAAATTGGGGGATTTTTCCCCAGAAAGAGGCAGAGCTTCAGGAGGTGTGGTGTCACTGGGAAGGCTGTGGATTCCCCCCAAAATGAAGGCAGGTTTTACTGTGGCATTTGGGAAAACTTCCACCATGCACTCTTTCATAAGTTCCTCCAGGAAAAGATTCACAAGGGACGGGTCCCCCTCTTTCACCATTTTGTAGCCCTAGATGGGTCACTCAGAAAGAGAAAAAGAGAAAAAGAAACTGGGTTAAAAAGGAGAAAACTATTAAGAAAAGGTAATTAAGACATTTTAGATTCTTTTTTCTCTGAAAATTTATTTGGGGTTTGCACAGGTTTTTTTTAAAAACAAGTAAAGCAGTCCACCAGTTCATGGTGGATGGTTTGGGGAATGATATCAGCAAGAGTTCATAAGTGAGTTTGAAAAAGGCCGCAGTCTGGGGCAGTGAATGCCTGCTGGAACTGTACTTTTTCTTTGGGTTTTTTTATGAAGGGTTTTTTTTTTTATTCAAAAGTGAAAAAAATTGTGGTAATATGAAGTCAACATCAGTGGGGTTTCTAAATCTATTCTTTTGTGTAAAGGTTGTTTTTAAAAAAATTCGTGTCAACTTTAAATTAAGGACGCTTGATTAACATTTTTGCAACTCTGTAAAGGATTTTTTAAAAAAAAAACCGGGGGAAAAAAGGGTTTTTTTAAAAGGGAAAATTTAACTTAAGGTTTTGGGGGTATATCCCCCGGGGATGTCCGTGGAAGTAAGTTGTTTTTCCTTTTTATGCAAATGTAATGTTATTTATACTATTTAACCATTCTGTTCATCTTTATTTTTTGGGGGTTTTGCCTTTTTCAAGGGCACCCCCACCCTTTTTCCCCTCCCCAACTTCACCACCAAAGAAGCTTAAATGGGGCGGGAGTTACTTTTCATACCCCGGGGGAAAAAAACATTTTGGTTGTTTCCCTTACTTTTTTTTTAAGTGTTTTTTTTTCCTTGTTTAAAAAGGGTTCACGCTAAAAACACCCAATTTCCCAAAAGATATGACCTAATTTATGAAAAAAAGGGAAAAACAGAAGTCCCTTTTAGTGTCCCTCAGAGGGTGTTCTAAAAAAGGAACAATTTAAAATGTTTAAAAACCCCAATTCTTTCGTTCATTCCCAAAATTTCCCAAAAATTTTACCCCCCTTGCATCAGCTTGTTTTAAATTTTTTAATCCATCCAAACCCTTCCACCTGGATCAGTCAAACAAATTTTTTTTAAAATTTTCCCCCTGCTCCCCCATTGTCAACAAATTTCCCGTTTTTTTTCCCGATAGAAAATCGTTTGGTTTTAAACCTGAATTTTTTCCAAGAGTGTTTGAGCTTGGTTGCAGCCTGATCATTTAATCTAAAAATGATTTTTGGAAAATCAAAATTCTTACATTTTTATGTCTTCTCATTTTTTTACATTGTTCTTTTTATTCTGTTCCAGGGTGAAGACCCTGCCCCGCCCCTTTGGAAAAACGTTCCCTCCTCCCCAGTGCTGTTTTTGAGGGATCAACCCCCATCAGGGCCCGGAAGGGAGGGGACCACCCTCCGGGAACTTTTCCCAGAAGAAAAATGTTTTAAGCAAAATACTACACAAAAAAATTAATATACCCAAAAAATGAGTTTGAGCTCCTTTTGTTATTCGGAGGCAATTCTTACCCATCCACAATCAAGATCCCATTTAGTGCACAAAGAAAGCAATTTAGAAAGAGCTGTCAAGGTTTTGTCGGGGTCAGTTTTTCCCTTGGTTACTGTTCCGGGCCCTGCCCTTAAATATTTTTTGGTATTCTGCTTTTTACAGTGTCATTTTGGTTATTTGTTTAAAATTTAAAAAGGGGGGTTCCAAAAGATGTTGAGTTTTCCCTCATAAAAGGTCTGTTTTTTAAAGATATTTTCATTAAAAATGCTGATACATAAGAGGGGTTGGAGAATTATTTTTTCTTTTGTGGATTAGGGAAAAAATGATTTTCAAAAAGTCTTTTTTTAAAGATTGATTGATTGTAAGAATGCATAGAAAACCCCTAACTCACGCTGATGATGTTGGGGGTTTTAAAAATAAATGTTGACAGCTTTTATGTTATTCCCTGTTTGGGATTTCTGTAAAAAACCAAAAGATATATATATTTTAAAAAAAAAATAAAAAGTTTTGGGTTTTTAAAGGGTTTTTTTTTTGGGGGTTTTTTTTTCCCAAGAAAAACCCAAACCCTTGGATTAAGACAGAGTTTATTCCCTTCACGGGATTTTTTTCTATATCAAAAAATATTTTTTTAAACAAATTTTTCATTTTAAATTTTAAAAAACCAAAAACAAAATATGTATTTGCTTATATTTAGTATATTTAAATTTTTTTTTTGGGTTACATTTTAAGTAATCTCATTTTTCCGATTTTCTGTTTTATTTAAGCCTTCTGAACCCCTTTTTGGGAATTTTGTTTATTTCTAGATTTCCAATCCAATTTTTAAGTCCTGTTAATGAAATGATCTTCGATGGAAAGATAATTTCACTTTTTTTGGAGTACCTTTTCCCCAGATTTAGTGTTTTTTCCCCTTTTTTTCAGACCCCCCTTTTTTGCAGCATTGTGCCTCCCTGCACAAATTCTTTTTTTGGGCCCCTTTTGAAAAAGTATAGGGCATGAGATTTGAATAAAAGGGCACTCTTTTTCAGTGGTCAAAAAAATTGATTTTTTAAAAATGTTTGAAAAGCCACCAGAAACTATAATCACCCTTTTTAAAATGTTTCAAAAATAAACCGGATTAAATTTATGGAAAACAAATCCCGGTCAAAGAAAATTGGTTTTATTTTTTAAGGGGGAAAAAGGGCATCAGGACAGGTTTCAATTATCCCCTTAAAGGGAGACAGTGTTGGTTTTTAAAACTTAAAAAAAATTTTTTTGGGGGGTGGGACAGCCCTTTATTTTTTGAATACCAGTTTTATGTGGTTGTGGGTTGAAAGAAAATTTTTTGTTTTTGAAATTGCGGGGAAATTTAATTTCTTTGGGGCAACTGAGTTGATAGATGCTAAAAATTTTTAAATTTTGATCAACATATTACCCAGTCAGTTTAAAAAAGTTTTGGGGTTTTTTAAAAAAATACAACAATGATGTAATTTTAAAAAATTAAAAAGAAAACCCATTTTTTAAAAAAGGGGAAGAGGGATGAGATAGGAAAGGCTTGATTTGTTATTGTCTTTGTTGTAATAATAAACACAAAAATTTCCCCTTTACATGTAATGTTTAAAAACCCAAGTTTAAAAATAAAATGTTTTATGTGGAACAACACCCCCACTTAATTTACATGTTAACTCTTTTTGGGTTTTGTTTACTTTGTAAGGAAAAAAAAGGGACAATACCCCCAAAACAATATTAATTATCTTACGATTTACCTTGAAAAAAGTTTTTAAATTCAAAAAAAAGTTTTAAAAAAACATTTTTTGGTTTAGATATAAGATTGAAAATTTGAGCCCTTTTGAGTGATAAGAAAAAATCAAAATTTATTTCAATTTTCCCAAAACTATTTTCCGAGAAAATTATAAAAACATTTCCAAATCAGCACTTAGGAGCTGGCACCTTCTAGAGGGTTAAAAGGCTCAGGTGAAGACGGGTTTTCATTGTTGACTCTTTTTTCACACTTTTGAATGTTTTCCTTCTGCTCTCAGCTTTTTTTTCCTGGATTAAACGTCAGCCAGTGATGATTTTTAAACCCCAAAGGGCTTTAGGGTTCACTTCTTTTATCTGAACATCTCACCCGCCATCCCGGGGGGGTGGGGGAAAAAGGGGTTTTGGGAAAACAATATAGAGATAAATTTTTTGGAAATCAGATTAAAAATGATCAGCTTTCCCTATACTAGAGATAGACCGTTTTTCAGATCATTAGAGTCAAGGAGGCGGGATAACCAATTTTTTGGAGCCGGATTCATTTGCAAAAAAGGAAAATATTCGAAAATTTTTGAATAACCCCAAAATTTTTAAAATTTTTTTAAATTTTTAACATATGTTTATTAAAAAAGCTTTTCAGTTTTTAAAAACACATTAAAGGTTGTTTTTTTTTTTCTAGAAAAAGACTTTTTGTTTTAAAATTCTAAAAAAAGTGCGGGGATTTCCCTTTAAAGGGAGCATCTTTTTAAAGAATAATATTAAATTTATAAAAGTTTTAAAAGGGGATTTAAAAAACCAAAAAAAATAAAAGCTTCCTAAATTTTATAAAGTAAAAAAACAAATTTAAAAAAATTTGAAATTGGAAATGTGAAAACCAAAAATAAATTAGAAAGTCCCAGCTGGGCACCAGACTGTGGTGAAAAAGGGCCAGAGTTAAAGATTTTGTTCACGTGCTTCCAGTGAGATGGTTTTCTGTTTCCCCCAAATTGCAGAGATTCCCCAAGACCCCCACTTAAATTGATGAGGGGGGGAAAAAAAGAAACTTTCTCCCTTTTTTCCCCCCGTCCATCTGCAATAAGGGTTTAAAAAAAAGAGAGAAAAAGGGGGGCCCATGCTGACATATGTCAACCCATATGTTTCATTTATTACAGCATGGGGAAGTTTGTGGGAATTTGTAAATGTTATTTTTAAAAACATGAAAAAGAGGGACCCCTTATTCAAAACTGGGGTTCCCAATTTCAAAAGGGTTTTAAATGTTACTATAGCTAAAAAAATAGTACAATGAAAAGGGAGACTGTTCACCCCTTTGAACCCCATGAAAAGTTCATGTGGGGTTTTTAGGGATGCAGCTACTTTTATGTTTTTTAAGTTTTGGGAACAGCAACATCCTCCCTTTTCCACAAGAAATTATCAAAGACACTATCATTGAAACTATAAAAGAAACTATCAAACAGTTTCCCAGGACACACCCCACCCAACAATTTTCATGTTCTTGCTTTTGGGATCAACTGCACAAAAAGGGGAAAGAAAATAATTGGGAAGAAACACCCAAATTATTGCCCCAAGGGTTTTTCTCAGACAGATGGTGCTTTTGTCAGCTCTTGCAGTGGCACACACACACACACACACACACCATTCTCCAGCCATCCCTTCAACGTGCCCCTGACAAAACTGAAAAAATTTTTCCTCTCTCTCTCCCCTCAACACACACAGAAAATTATTTCCTACTATAAAGGAAAACCATATCGATATTATCATCAACCTTTTTTCCCAGTGATTCCAACGCCCGACGGGTTTTGGGAGCGAGCAGGGGCCGGGCTCTGGGAAATAAGTTATTGGGCCCAAATTAACGTTATTAGTTGGGGAGTTGGAGAACCGAGTTTATTACAATTTGGGGAGAGTCTGCTTTTTAATTTACCTTCAAACCGGGCCCGGAGTTTCTGGGAAAACCCTTTTTTCCCCCAGCTAAAAAAAAGGGAGAGCACTGTGCATGCAGTGTTACTATTGATTTTGTTACCAAAAAATTGGGCTCTGTTTGGGTCCCCCAATCAGATGGTGCTGTGGGGGGGACAATGCGGGAGACAGAGTAGTATGCAGAGGTGCAACTGCACGAGCCAAAAAAAATTCCAGTTTTTAAAATTGTTTCTTCACCCTTTCGGTTTAAAAAAAAAGGCTGATCCCGATATGCGTCAAATCCCGAATTTTGGGCCGATAATCGGTTAATCCATCTGCCTAAGAACGCCCAAAAAGGGAAACATACAAAAAAGGGAAAAAACAGACAGAGCTAGGTCAAAAAAAAAACAAAAAAAAACAAAAAAAAACACAGAAATAGTGAAGGAAGGGGGTTTTTTTAAAAAAGCCAAAGCCCCCCAAAGGTTTTGGCCCATCCGCCAGCTCAGGGACCTTTCAGACCAGCGTGATTTTTTCTCAAAAAACCCCCGGGGATTTTTCCAGAGAGTTACCAGTACGGGGTACAAAAGTGATGTGGCCCTTCGAATGAAATTTTTTAGTGCCGCTTTTAAAGTGAACGTTTGGAGCCGACCCTGCCGGGGAAGCTTTTTCTTTCAAGTCAAGGGATTGGTCAACTAAAAGGAGTGGGGGGCTGTCTGTTTTCCCCTGCACGGGAGTAGGAGGGGAGGGGGGGTTTTTAAAAAAGCACAACACAAAAGGGGAAACGGGTTCAATCCTCAAATTCAGTAGGGTTTTTTCTTCATGTCCCAGCAAAAATTGTTACCGGGATGCTGAACTTTTTTCCCCTGTAAATATTTGGGAAAATTTCAAATATTTTTTACAAAAACGAAAGGGGATTTTTTGTCAAATTGACCGTTTTTTTGGGTTTTGTATTTGGCCCTTTTCCCATGTTAAATTAAAAAGTTTATATAAATTTTTTTGGGCTTTGGAATTCCTTTTAACATAATTTTACATTTTTTTGGGTAATGAAAATTTAAGAAAAAAAAAAAATCTAAAAGGGCTATTTGGGAGCCGGGTTTTTTTTTGGAGCCGGGTTTATAAGAACCGGGGCTCATAAAAGAGTTGAACCCCCATCACACCATCCCACGGTTCAAAATTTCCTTATTTTGCCCGAGTTTGTGGGAATGATTTTCTCTGTCTGAAGGAAAATGTCCGACGTTTTACCGTCAACACTTACTGTTGTTACCTGAATTATCTGATGGTCGATTTTTTTTGATGGTACTTTTTTTAAATATATATTGCGTTATGGTGTTTTTTGTAGACTTTTGAGCGCCATTAAACCCGGGGATGAGGCAGGAGGAGGACGGGTTTTCAGACATGGGGGCCCGGAAGAGAGGCAGCGGTTTTGGCCCTTCTTTTATTTTTATCCGCCATGTTTTGGGGATATTTGCAGAAAGGTGGAGTCAGAGTGGGAAAGAGTGAGCTGATGGTCAGTGGCTGAACACGGACCCTTTTTTAATCTGTGGCTCCATTTACTGCTGACTGAAGGGCAGTTTTCCTGCCTGAATCAGCCTGTGGGGGAGGGGACCGGGACCCGTTTTTTTCCCCTGCAGTCTGGGGCCGCTAAATGGGGTTCGAGCTCGGCCGGGAAAAGGGCGGGAAAAACCCCTTTGACTTTCTCTTTTTTTTTGATAAACCCCCAGGGGACTGAGTCGGGGGGACTGACGGGGTTTTTCAGGCCTATGGGGTTTTTCCAGAGACAGTTAACCCCCATCCAAGAGTCGAGGCCCCTGGCCCCCATCAGGACAAACTCTACCTGATGAATTGGGGATGAAAAGGGCCCAAATCCAAAATATTTCCTCACAATAAAGCTTTCCCAGCAGCCTGATGGGTGATTATATCTCTGTGGTTGGTCACGGGAAAACAGAAAACCCCCCGTCGGACATTTGCTGTTTTTTTGGTCCACCTGTGTCTCTTGTTTTTTGGTTTTGGTTTGTTGTTGCTTTTTCATAAAAGTTGGGGATTTTTACCATTAGAAAAGGAAAGTCCCGGGGCCCAACAAAAAGGGCCCCCGGGAAATAAATTCAGGGGGAAAACTGAGTCTCGTTGTTTTGTGGAATAACCACCTGCAGCTTGTTTCATCAAGTCGTTTCACAGAAACACTGCAGAAAAAACAGTTTGTCGAAAAAATTTGGGGGATCCCCCAGTCCATTTGGTGAAAAGTGAAGGAAATGGTCGCCCTGAATCTTTAAAGATATGAAAGGGGAAAGAAGACCCAAATCAGGGAGGAGGCTGATTTTTCACAGGACAAATGAGGGAGAGGATGTTTTCCCCAGTTGATGTGCAGATGAATAATTTGGTTTTCTCCCGATGAAGGTAAAAAAGTGTGTGGGGATGATGGGGATGTAAATTTCGCATCATGAATCAGTGGGGAAGAGGAGGGGCCCCCCCTTTAAAAGGTCTGTGTGGGGACCATGAGATCCAGACCAAACCCTGGGAGGTAAATGAGGATTTTTCGTCCATGATTTTTCCTCCATGTCAGAGTTTCAGCACAAACATCACTGCACCATCATTATTCACACTCAAAGCTCTGTTTTTTAAAGTTAAAAAGATTCAAGATTCAAGATTCAAGAGTTTTTATTGTCTTTTGGGCAGCAAAACCAAATTTTTTCAGAGAACCCACCCAAAGGCACACATGGGAATTTAACATAACTTTTAAAAAAAGAACATTTATAAAATATAAACAAAAAGAAGTAAAAAAAAAGTAATAAAGTGCAGTTTAAAAGGGGGGTCCAGGTATGGAGTGCTTTTGGTTGATTGTCTTCTTGTGGGGGCCCCCGGGATGTGTGTTGTCTGTCTGTCTTTTTCTGTCGGGGTGGAGGTGTGTGGAAAGGGTGGGTGATGTATTGGGGGGGAAAGGGGTGGGGGGTTCTGTAGGGGGGGAGTGTTTCACTGCGGGGGTTTGCTTTACAGCCCGGGGGGAAAGGGAAAAGATGTCCCTATTCTTTTTGGTGTTTGTTTTAAAATTTCCCTGTCCCCTTTCCCTTTGAGGGGAAGGGGGAAAACAGGGAGTTGCCTGGGGGGGGGATCCCCCCAATGCCCTGGCCTTTTCAATTTCCGCAGTGTAAATTGAGTCCAGATCTGGGAGAACCCTAAACCCCTTTGTGCGGGGCCTCACCAATTCGGCTGTTTTTCCCTTTCCCTTGTGAAAAAACTCCCATACCACACTGTCACACGGGAGACACGGGATGCTTTATCGGGGCCCTGAAAAATTTTTCGGGAGCAGCTGAGAAGACAGTCCAGCCCCTTTCAATTTCCTGAGAAAGAAGAGCCGGGGGGCCCTTTTTTTCACCAGGGGGAAGTGTTTCAAGGGACCAGGAGAGGGTCGGGAGGAAAGGGGGAGCCCAGGAATTTTATGCTGTCCACACCCCTCCACCGCCTCCCCTGTATGCAGAGGGGGAGCATGTTCAGTCTTCCGGGACCTCCAAATAGTCCATTTTTTATGACCTCCTTGGTCTTGTTGATGTTCAGGATGAGGTTATTCCTGTTACACCACCTCGTGTGGGATTCGGGATTTTTTCTCTGTAGTGGGCCTATCATTTTTGGGATAGGAGACCCACCAGGGTGGTGTTTGGCCCTGGAAAAACTTCAAAAACCATTTTTGTGGGGGGGATGGCAGAGCAGTCGGGTAAAGGGGGGAAGAGGGCGGGGCGGGAGACACAGCCTCGGGGGGCCAGTTTTGGGAGGATCAGGGGGATGTGTTTCCCCATCCTCAAAAACCGGGGCCGGGGTTGGGTGGGGGAAGTCACTGATCCAGGAGCAGAACGGCAAGGTTTAAAACCCAGGTTGTGGACCCTTGGGCCAGCATGTCCGGGGAACAGTGTTAAAGGCTGAGCTAAATTTCAAATAGCACCCCAACTGGTGTTAGGATGTTGCAGGTAAAAGCCGGGCCGTGAAGTGTTTAACCCCGGGGACAGCATCCCCCCAGAACGGTTCTCCCTGGGGAAAACCCGGGCTGTCCGGGCCCAAAAGGGAAAGGGTTTTTGGGGGGGTTTTTGGGAGGATCCTCTCAAACCTGAGACTGGTAGAGCGCGGGGCCAACCCGGGGGGGCAGGGGGATGGTTTTTTTTGGGCACAGGCAAAAGGGGATGGAGGACTTCAGGCAAGGGACCATAAAAGCTGCATGAACGGGTTTAAAAATGTCCAGAAAACCCCCGCCAGTTGGTCAGGGGCAGACTTTGGGGTCACCACACCGGGGTTAACCCGCACCCTTTTGTTGATGCTTATCCCCCATGGCGGGGGTCACTTGTGCAGCTGAACCCAGGGGTTTATGCTGCACCTCTGGCTGGGGAAAGGCAGCCCTTTTCTGCAGCCGGGAGAGTCGGGAATTTTAAAAACCCTTTTTAAACGGGCCAGAGGGGTCATGGCGGACCTGGTCCCCCTTTTAGTCCGGGATGGCCCTTTTTTTTTCCCCACATGTTGGGGGTTGTTGCTTGAAGTGCTCCTAAACGTTTGCTTGTACCTGTTTTTTTGCCACCTGATCCCCTTTTTCAGATTTTTCCGGGCCCCTGCTGTAAGCCGATCCCCTTTTTGGGGAAATTTGGGGAATTTGGGGAGAACAGTTTTTAACCCTTAAAAGGTTAAAGTTCCACCCTTTATCACAGCCCCCTTTTGGATTAGCGTTTAGGCCCAAGAATCAGGCAGTAAAAATTTCCCCCAGCCCCTTTTTTTAGCATTAGTCGGTGGTATGTAGGCCCCACGATCATGACGGGGGTGGTTTCAAACCCAGTTTAAACGGCTCCCCCTTAAGCCAGATATTCCAAATGGGGGAGCAGAAATTTTCTAATTATGTTGTTTTTCACCACGATTTGGGAATGAAAGGTGCCAAACCCCCCTTTTTGGCCCTTGCTTGGTTGCAGTCCTGTCCCCGAACAGAGGCCCCTTTAGCCCCACCGCTGCATGGGGATGTTGTTTTTCCAGCCAGGTCTCGGACCCCAAAAATTTTTTGAAGATTCCCACACAGCAGCAGCAAACCCCAGACTTTTGGGACCGGGGCCCCAAATGGACCTGGCCCATTTTGGTCCATGAAGAGTGACGGGTAAAAGGGTACCCTCATTGATTTCGGAAAACCCTTTTGGGTTGAAAAAAAGAAGTGAGTTGAGCTGACTACTTTCCCTTTTTTAAATATGAGAACACTGTATGAATAGAATTTTTCCCTGTCCCCATGCCCCGATGATCTTAATTCTGTGTCCACCAGGATCCATAAGAGACCGGGGACTTCCTGGCCCCGAGCCCCGTTTTCCATGAAGAGGGGCAGGTAAAAGGGATCCTCATTTAAAAGGACACCCCTTTTGGCTGCAAAGAAGTGAGCTGCAGCTGATTTTAAAAAATGATCAGACAGCTGCCCTTTATTTTGGTCTTCAGAAAGATGAAGGATTGTTTTTTGTTTTCCAGGCTCTAAATACAGATAGAAAAATGATTCAGTTGGGAAACACAGGTTTTAGTGGAAAAGTTGATGTTTCTTTTTCAAGAAAAGCACTTCATGTTCTTATATGTCATTCAGATCAGAAAAAACCCCTGAACCAAAAGCACCCATCCAGTTCCAGTTTTTGGTTTTAGTGTCCGGGCAGAGGTGAAAATTTGTCAAACCCAGTGTGAGCCCTTTAAAAACTCATCTTTTAAAAGGGGGTTTTGGGATGATTTCTGGGGTCATGGGGTAGGAAAGGTTTGTTTTTTTTCCCCTCCTCATTGAGAATGTAAAGGGCACAGTAGTGTTTCCCTTTAAATTTGGACAGTAAACCACAGAACATAAAAGCAGCTTGTTGTTTTTAAAAGATAAAACCCACAAAACGCAAACATAAGGGAGTTTAACCCTTATGATTCCTCCACAGAGGGACCAGGGACTAAAAATTTCCCCCAGTGCTCAGTCGGGCCCAGAAATCAAACACACCGGGGCCCCCATATTTATGGTCTGTACATGGACAACAACTACTTTGACACTGTTGTGTTGAAAAAAATTTTCCCCATGCTGCATTTTTAGAGCAGGGATTGTCAGTGTGTCCAAATGGATCTGATGTTTCCCATGGTTTTATTTTTTATTGTGTCATTCATATAGTTTTCGGGGTTCCAGCTGGGAGGAGAAAATTTTTTTTTTTTGGTGAAGAAGGAGGGGAAGAAGATCCAAAAGGGTTTTGGGGAGTCCAGATTACCCAGAATCCCCAGGGGAGTCAGAGGGAGGAGGGGGTTTTGGGAGGTGGAGGATGAAGAGCAGGGAGGAGCAGGAGAGGTTTTGTGAAGATAAAGGAACTTCCTGAGGAGAATGAAGCAGGAGGAGTTCTGACTGTCTGAAAGCAGTAAGAGGATTTTTTAAAGATTCAACATGAGGGAACAAAGGGGAATTTTATTAATGTCCCCATGGAGACATGGAGGGTTAGTTCATGTGTTTTTTTTTGGGGGGATGAACATGTCATTTTTTTTTGAGAATAAAATATTGTTTGTTGTTTTTTGTTTTTTCATTCAGGATATGTTGCTGAAGTTTTAACAAAAAACAAATTTTTGCTCTAAAGAAGAATTTCCATTTTAAATTTTTGAGGGATTCTAAAGCGGGAAAACCCAAACCCCTTTTTGGAATCAGATCTCTTAAGAGCTCTACATCACAGAGGGGGGGACGGGAGAGGTAAATGATGAACATGGGGTCAGACAGTTTAAAAAAGGGCATCCGGGAAACCAGCCAGACCAGAAAAAGACGGACAAGAAGAATTTTTTAAACCCCTAAATTGGAAGAGAGGACCAATCGGAAAAATGATGAAAAAGGGGAGGGTTGGATTAAAACGGGTTTTTAAAAAGGGAAGTTGATTTGGACGGGACGGGAAAGAAAAAGCCAACCAGGACAAAAACACTTCACATTTCCATTCACCCAGAGGGGCGGGAAGGGCTGAAAGGAAAATTTCCCAGTTTTGGTGGAATTTTGGTTCATCATTTTTTCCTAAAACCAAAGAAGCAGGACTTGCAGGTTTGGGGTTTTCCAGGTTCTGTCAAATCTTTGACGGTCTGGATGAGTGTCGATTCCCTCGGGATTTCCAAAACACGGGAGACCCCTGACTGATGTTCGGGAGTCCACCTCAGTGGATGTTTGCTGATAAACCCCATCAGGGGGAAAGGGCCCCTCTGCTCCCCTTCTGAAACTAACCACCTGCAGCACCCAATCAGATCCCTCCCTGAGTGTGTTGAATGGGGAAGGGGGCCGAGGGTTTCCCTAAACCCACAAAAGGGAAAAGGAGTATCAGGAAGAGGTTCAGAGGGGGAAAAAAAGGGGGAAGGATCATCCCCCACATCAAAATTTTCGGGGCTCAACATCATGTCCCAAATCCCGGCCTTCTGTTGGATCTCACAGTTCTAAAATTGGGAAAAGGAGGGGGGGCTCCCCAAAACCCCCTTAATTAAGAAACTTTCCACTTTTGGTTTTCCAAGTCCAAACGAAGCATGGGGTTATGATGGAGGAGCTGAAAAGATCCAATTCGGGAGCCCAGAGCCCGGGGAAGATGATTGAGTCTCTGGGAAAACTGGCTTTTGAGCAGTTGCAGAAAGGAAACCGACTTCTATGAATCGGGCCCTGACAGAGGTGGCATCAAATTTTGAGCAGCCTCAGTGTCCCTTGGGAGTGTTCACGGGTTTTTTAAAGGGGAGAGAGGCCCAAAAGGAAAAAAGGGTTCTGCCGGGCCCATCTGGCCTTTGGGTTTCTGCCTTCTGTCCATCTGACCTTCATCAAGTCTGGAGTCAATCTGCTGTCAGAAGAACAATCAACCCCAACGGGGTCTAAACTGTTCAGATACAAACCGGATCCAAAAATTTTTTCTATCGGGAGGGCGGGGGAAACCCAAAAGAGTCCAAATGGCCCCCTTTTTTCCCCCTTTCCCCCCCTTCCCCAAAATTTTTTTGGGGGGGCCGACAGGAAAAAGGCCTTTAAAAAAACCCCGAAAAAGGGGGGAAGAAAAAAAAAATTTTAAATTTAAAAAAAAAATTTTTTAAAAATAAACCCCCCCCTTTAACCCCCCCCGGGAACCCCCCCCAAGGGCCCCCTTTTTTCTTTTCTCAAAAAAAAATTTTTTTTTTTTCCGGGGGGGCCCCGGCTGGGTTTTTTTTCCCCCCCCCGGGGTTTAAAAGTGGTTTATTTTTTTAAAAAAATTTTTTTTGGGGGGAAAAAATTTTTTTTTTTATCATCCTTTGGGGGCCCCCATTAAAAATTAAAAAAAATTTTTAAAAAAAAAGGTTTTTTTTTTAAAAAGGTTAAAAAAGGGGGAATTTCCTTTTGGGGTTTAAAATTTAAAAATTTTTTTTGGGAAAAAATTTTTTTATTTTTTAAAATTTTTTTTTTAAAAAAAAAAATTTTTTTGTGGAAAATTTTAAAAAAAATTTAAAACCCCCAAAAAAAATTTTAACCCCCAAAAAACCTTTTTTTTTTTTCTTTTTTTTTAAAAAAAAAAAAAATTTTAAAACCCAAAAAAAAAAAAGGAAATTTTTTTTTCCCCGGGGATAAAAATTTTTTTTCCCCCCCCGGGGTTTTTAAAAAAGGGGTTTTTTTTTCCCCCCGGGGGGGGAAAAAAAATTTTTCCTTTTTTTTCCCCAAAAAAATTTTTTTTTTTTTTTTTTTTTTTTTTCCCCCCCCAAAATTTTTTTTTAATTTTTTCCCCCCCGGGGGGGGCCCCCCCCCTTTTTTTCCCCCCCCCCCCCCCCTTTTTTTTTTTCCCGGGAAAAAGGCCAAATTTTTTTTAATTAAAGGGCCCCTGTTAATTTCCCTTTTTTTAAAATTTTGGGGTTTTTTTTTAACCCTTTTTTTTTTTTTTTAAAATTTTTTTTAAAAAAATTTTTTTTTTTTCCTTTTTATTTTTTTTAAAAAAATTTTTTTTTTAAAAATTTTAAACCCAAAAATTTTGAAAAAAAAAGGGGGAAAAAAAAAATTTTTTTGGGGGGCCCCCCTTTTTTAAAAATTTGGAAAATTGGGGGCCCCCGTTTTTTTTTTTTGGGGGGGGGGGGGTTTTTTTTTGGGGTTTTTTTTTTTTAAAAAAAATTTAAAAAATTTTTTTTTGGGGGGGTTTTTCCCTTTTAAAAAATTTTAAAAAAAAAAGGGGGGAAAAAAAAATTTAAAGTTGGGAAAAAAAATAATAATAGATAGAAATTTTTTTGGGGGGGGTTTTTTTTTAAAAAAAAAAAAGGGAAAAAAAAAAAAAAGGAAAAAAAAAAAAAAAAAAAAAAAGAAAAAAAAAAGGGTTTTGGGGATATATATAAAAAAAAAAAAAAAAAAAAATAAAAAAATATTAAAAAAAAAAAAAAATTAAAAAAAAAAATAAAAAATAAAAAAAGGGGAAAAAAATTTTTTTTTTAAAAAAAAAAAGGAAAAAATTAAAAATTTTTTTGGGGGGTTTTTAAAAAAAAAATTTTTTTTTTTAAAATTTTAAAAAAAATTTTGGGGGGAAAAAAAATTTTTTTCCCAAAAGGGGGGTAAAAGGGGGGGTTTTAAAAGGGGAAAAAAAAGGGTTTTTCCCAAAATTTTTTTTTTCCCCCTTAAAAAATTTTTTTTTCCCCCCCCTTTTTTTTTAAAAGTTTCCCCCGGGGGAAAAAATTTTTTTTTTAATTTTTTTAATTTTTTTTTTTTTTTCCCCCCCCAAAAAAAAAACCCCCTTTTTTTCCCCCCGGGAAAAAAAGCCTTAAAAAAAAGGCCCCCCAAAGGAAAAAAAAAGGGGGGGGGCCCCCCCGGGAAAAACCTTAAAAAAGGGAAAAAAAAAAAGGGGGGGGGGGGGGGGGAAAAAAAGGGGGAAAAAATAAAAAGGGGGTTTAAATTTTTAAAAAAAAAAAAAAATTTTAAATTTTTTAAAAAAGGGGGTTAAAGGAAATTTAAATTTAAAAAATAAAAAAAAAACAAAATTTTTTTGGGGAAAAAAAAATTTTTTAAAATTTAAAAATTTAAAAAAACCCAGAAAAAAAACCCCCCGGGCCCCCAAACCCGGGGGGGGGCCCGGGCCGGGGAAAAAGGGTGACCCGGGGAAAAAAAAAACCAAAAAAAATTTTAAAACCCCACAAAAAAAAAGGGAAAAAAAAAATTTTAAAAAAAAAAAAAAAAGGGGGCCCCGGGGGCCCCGGGGGGGCCATAGGAGGGGAAAAAAATTTTTTTGGGCCCCCCCCTTTTAAATTTTTTAAGGAAATTTTTAAAAATTAAGTGGCCAAAGGGAAAAAAAAATTTTTTAAAAAAATTTGGCCCCAAAAAATTTTTTTTTTGGGAAAAAAATTTTTTTTTTTTTTAAATTGGGGGGAAAAAATTTTCCCCCCCTTTACTAAATTTTTGGTTTGGGGAAAAAAAATTTTAAAAAATTGGGTTTTGGGGGGAAAAAAAAATTGGTTTTTTTTTAAAAAAAAAAAAAAATTTTTTTTTTAAAAAAAAGGGGGGGGGGAAAATTTTTTTTGGGGGGTTTTTTTTAAAACTCTTTAAAAAATTTTTTTTCCCCCCCCTTTTTTTTTTGGGGGAAAAAAAAAAAAGGGGGGGGGAAAAAAAAAAATTTTTAAAAAGGGAAAATTTTTTTTTCCCCCCGGAAAATTTTAAAATTAATTTTTCCCCAATTTTGTTTTTTTAAAAAAAAACCCCCCCCCAAAAAAAAAATTTTTCCCCCAATAATTTAAAAGGGAAAAAAATTTTTTTTGGGAAAAAGGCGATTTTTTTTAAAATTGGTTTTTAAAAAAAAAAAAAAAAAAAAGCCCGGGGTTTCCCCTTTTTTTCCCCCAAAATTTTTTTTTTAAAAAAATTTTTTTTTTTTAAAAAATTTTTTAAAAAAAAAAGTAAATTTTTTTAAAATTTTTTTAAAAAAAAACCCGGGTTTTTTTTAAAATTTTAAAAACCCAAAAAATTTTTAAGGGAAAAACCCAAAAAAATTTTTTTTTTAAAAAAATTAAAATAATTTTTTGGGGGGGGGAAAAAACCCCCAAAAAATTTTTAAAAAAAAAAAATTTTTTTTTGGAAATTTTAAAAACAAAAGGGGAAAAGGGGTTTTTTAATGTTAAAAAAAAAAAAATTTTTAAAATTTAATTTTGGGGGCCAAAAAAATTTTAAAAAAAAATTTTTTAAAAAAATTTTTAAAAAAAAAAACCCCCTTTTTTCCCTTTTAAAATTTTAAAAAAAAACCCCCTTTCCCCCTTTTTTTAAAAAGGGGGGGGAAAAATTTTTTTTTTAAAAAATTTAAAAAAATTTTTAAATTTTTTTTTTAAGGTTTTTTTTTAAAAAAAAGGGGTTTTTTTGGTTCCAAAAAAAAAAAATTTTTTTTTAAAAAAGGGGGGTTTTGGGTTTTTTGGGTTTTTTCCCTTTTCCCCCCAAGGGGGGGGGAAAAAAAATTTCCCCTTTTTTTTTTTAAAAAAAGGGGGTTTTTTTTTAATTTATTTTTTTTTAAAAAAAAAAAAAAGGGTTAAAAAAAAAGGAAATTTAAAATTTTTTCAATTTTTAAAAAGGGGGTTTTTTAAAAAAATTTTTTTAAATTAAAAGAAAGGTTTTTTTTTTTAAAAAAATTTTTTTCCCAAAAAATTTTTTTTTAAAAAAAAAGCCTTTTCAATTAAAAAAAAATTTAAAAAAAAGGGCCTTAAATTTTGGGGGAAAAAATTTTTTTTTTTTAAAAGGGGGTTTAAAGGGGAAAAAAAAAAATTTTGGGTTTAATTTTTTAAAACCTTTTGGTTCCCCCTTTTTTAAAAAAAACCCCCCTTTTAATTTTTGGGGGGAACCCCTTTTTCCAAAAAATTTTTCCCCCCGGGGGGAAAAAAAAAACAAAAAAAATTTTTTTTTAAAATTTTGGGTTTTTTAAAAAAATTTTTTTTTTTTCTTTTTTAAATTTTTGGGGTTTTAAACCCCCCCCTTTTTTTTTTGAAAAAAACCCCTTTTAATAAAAGGGAAAATTTTTCCCCCCCGTTTTGTCCCCCTTTAAAAATTTGGCCCCTTTAAAAAAAAAAGAGTTTAAAAAAAATTTTTTTTTTAAAAAATTCCCCATTGATTTTTTTTGGGGGGGGGTTTTTTTTAAAAATTTTTTTTTTTTAAAAAACCCTTAAAAATTTTTTTAGGGGCAAAATTTTTTTTTAAAGGGTTTTTTTTAAAATTTTTGGGGTTTTTTTTTTTTTCCTTTTTTTCCCCCCAAAAAAAAAAAGGGAAAAAAGGGGGGTTTTTTGGTTTTTTAAAAACAAAATTTTTTTAAAGTATTAAGTTTAAAATTTTTTTTGGGGGTTTTTTTTCCCCAAAAATTTTTAAAAAAACCCCAAAAAAAAAATTTTGGTTTTTTTTCAACCCCCTTTTTTTTTAAAAAACCAAAAAAAATTTTCCCTTTTTTAAAATCCCCCAAAGGGGGGGACATGAATTTAAAAAGGGGAAAAATTTTTTAAAAAATTTTTTTTTTTTTTTTTTGGGGGAAGGGTTTTTTAAAGGTTTTAAAAGTTTTTTCCAAAATTTTTTTAAAAAAAAAAATTTAGAAGGGTTTTTTTTTTAAGGGTTTAAAAAGGGGGTTTTGGTTTTTTTGTTAAAATTTTTTTTCCCAAAAACGGGATTTGGGGGGGAAAAAAACCCAAATTTGGGGGAAGGGGGGAAACCCCCCCCCCCCAAAAAAAAAAAAAGGCCCTTTTTTAAAAACCCAAAAATTTAAAAGGAAAAAACCCCCCTTTTTTAAAATTTTTTTGGGAAAAAAGGAAAAGGGGAAATTTTAAAAATTTTTTTGGGAAATTTTTTTGTTTAAAAAAACCGGGCCCGGGGGTTTTTTTTTTTTTTTCCCCCCCAAAAGATTTTAAAAAAATTTTAAAAAAAAAGGCCCCCCCAAAAATTTTCCCCCTTAAAAATTTTTTAAAATTTTCCCCCAAAAACCAAAAAAAAACCCAAAACCCAAAAACCCCCCAACCCCTTTTTTTTGGGGGGGGGAAAAAAAAAAAAAAAAAAAAAAAAAAAAAATTTTAAAACAAAAAAAAGGGGGGGTTTAAAAAAATTTTTAAAATTTTTAAAGGGGAAAAAAAAAAAGGGGTTTTTTGGGGGGGAATTTTGAAAAAAAATTTTTTTTTTCCCCCCGGGGGGGGCCCCCCGGGGGGGGGGGGGGTTGGGGGCCCCCCCAAAAAACCCCCCCCCTGAAAATTTTTTCCAAAAAGGGGGGGTTTTTTTGGGGGGCCCCCCCTTAAAAAAAAAATTTAAAAAATTTTTTTGGAAAAAAAAAGGGGGGGGGTTTTTGGTTTAAGGGGGGTTTTGGGTTTTCCCCAAAAAAAAGGGAAAATTTTTTTGGGGGGCAAAATTTTAAAATTTGAAAGGGTTTAAAAAATTTTTTTCCCCTTTTTTCCCCGGGGGTTTGGGGGGGGTTTGGGGGGAAAAAATTTTTTCCCCCAAAAAACCCCTTTTTCCCCCCTTTGGATTCCCCAATTTGGGGGAATGGGCCCCCCGGGGTTTTTTTAAAAAAAAAATTTTTTTGGGGGGGGTTTTAAAAACCCTTTTTTCCCCCCCCTTCTTTTTCCCCCCCAAAAAAAACCCAAAAAAAAAGGGAATTAAACCCGGGGTTTTTTTTCCCAAAAAAATTTTTTTGGGGCCCCTTTTCCCCCGCCCTTTTTTGCCAAAAACCCCCCGGGGGTCCCCAAAACCCGGGGGGGGGGGCCCAAAAAAAGGGGTTTTAAAAAAATGGGGGGCCCGGGAAAAAAAAAATTTTTTTTGGGGGGAAAAAAAATTTTTAAAAAAAAAAATTTAAAAAAAAAATTCCCAAAAAACCCCCCACCCCAAAAAAAATTTTTAAAAAAAAAAAAAGGAAAAGGGGTTTTTTTTTTCCCGTTAAAAAAGGGGGGGGGGAAAAAAAAAAAAATTTTTTCCCCAAAAAAAAGGGGGCCCCTTTTTAAAAAAAGGGGGGGGGGAAAAAAAAAATTTTTTTAATTTTAAAAAAAATTTTTTTTTTGGGGTTTAAAAACCCCTTTTTTTCCCCCCAAAAAAAAAAATTTTTTTTTTTTTTTTAAAGTTTAAAACCCCAAATTTTAAAAAAATTTTTAAAAAAAAAACCAAAGGGTTTTCCCCCTTTTTTTTGGGGTTTTTTTTTTTAAAAAAAAAATTTAAAATTTTTTTAAAAAAAAAAAGGGTTTGGGGGGGGTTTTTTTTTTTTTTACCCAATTAGTTTGGGGGGTTTTAAAATTTTTTTTGGGGCCCCCCCCCCCGGGGGGGGAAAAAAAAAAAACCCCCAATTTTTAAATTTTTTGGGGGTTTTAAAATTTTTTTGGGGCGGAAAAATTTTTCAATTTTTTTTTTTTTTTAAATTTAAAAAAATTTTTTTTTTTTTTTAAAAAAATTTTTTTGTCCCCCTGGGTCTTTTTAGCCCCTTTTTTTTCCCCCCTTTTTTTAAAACCCCCGGGGAAAGTTTAAACCCCCCTTTTTAAAAAAAAACCCCCTTTTTTTTTTTTTTTTTTCCCCCCCTTAAAAAAATTTTTTTTTCCCCCCCCGGAATTAAAACCCCCCCCCAAAAAAAAAGGAAAAAAAAAAAAATTTTTTTTTCCCGGGGAAAACCCAAAATTTTTTTTTTTAAAAAAAAAAAAAAGGGGGCTAAAAATTTTCCCCAAAAAATTTTTTAAAAAATTAAAAAAAAGGGGGTTTTTTTTTTTGGGGGGGGAAAAAAAAGGGGAAAAAAAAATTTCAAAATTAAAAAAACCCCGAAAAACCAAAATTTTTAAAAAATTTTTTTAAAACAAAAAAAAATTCCTTTTTTTTTCCCCCCCCCCGGGTTTTTTAAATTAAATGGAAAAAAAAAGGGAAAAAGGGAAAAGGGAAAATTTTAAATTTTAAAAAAACCCCCAAAATTTTTTTTTAAAAAAAAACCCCCCCTTTTTTAAAAAAAAAAAAAAAAATTTTTTGAAGGAAAAAAAACGGAAAAATTTTTTTGGGAAAGGGGGGGAAAGGGAAAAAAAAAAAGAAAAAAAACCAAAAATTTTAAAAAAAAAAGGGGAAAAAAAATTTTTTTAAAAAAAAAAAAATTTTTTGGGGGGAAAAAAACCCCCCAAAAATTTTAAAGGGTTTTAAAAAAATTTTTTGGGGAAAAACCCCGGGGGGCCCCTTTTTTTTTAAAAAAAACCCCCCCTTTTTAAGGTTTTTAAAAAAAAAACTGGGGAAAAAAAAAAAAAATTTAAAAAATTTTTTTTTCCCCCCCCCAAAAAAAAAGGGGGGGGGCCCAAACCCAAAAAGCCCCCCCCAAAAAAAAAAAAGGGGCCCCGAAAAAAAAAAAAAAAGGGGGGGGGGAAAAACCCCCTTTTTGAGGCCCCTTTTAAAAAGGGGGGTTTTAAAAACCAAAAAGGGGGGGGTTTTAAAAAAAAAGGGGAAATTTTTTTGGGGGGGGCTTTTTTTTCCCCAAAAAAAATTTTTTTTTTTTTTAAAATTGTTTTTTTTAAAAAAAAAAAAATTTTTTTTTTTGGTTTAAAAAGGGGCCCCTTTTTTTTTTTTTTTTTTTAAAAAAAAAAGTTTTTTTTGGGGGAAAAAAAATTTTTTTTTTAAAAAAAAAATTTTTTTCCCCCCCCAAAAAGAAAAAAAGGAAAAATTTTTTTCCCCCCCCTTTTTTTTTTTTTTGGGGAAAAAAAAATTTTAAAAAATTTTTAAAAGGGGGAAAAAAATTTTTTTTAAAATTTTTTTTTCCAAAAAAAATTTTTTTTTTCCCCCTTTTTTTTTAAAAAAAATTTTTTAAAAAAAAAAAAATTTTTTTTTTGGAAAGGGGGGGAAAACCCCCTTTTTTTTTTTGGGGTTTTTTTTAAAAAAAAAATGGTTTTTTTTTATTTTTTGGGGTTTTTTTTTCCCTTTTTTTTTTTTTTTTTAAAATTTAAAATTTTTTTTAAAAGGGAAAAAATTTTTTTAGGGTTTTTTTTTTCCCCTTTTTTTTTTTTTTTTGGGGGCCCCCCCCCTTTTTTTCCCCCCTTTTTTTTTTTAACCCCTTTTTTTTCCCTAAAAACCCCCCCTTTTCCAAAATTTTTGGTTTTTGGGGGGGAAAAAAAAAAAGGGGGGAAGGAGGCCCCGGGGGTTTAATTTTTTTGGTTTTTTAAAAGGGGGTGAAAAAAAAAACCCCGGTTTTAAATTTTTTGGGGGGGTTTTCGGTTTTTTTTATTTCCCAAATTTAAAACCCCCCATTTTTTTTTTAAAAAAAACCCCAAATTTTCCCAAATTTTTTTTTTTTTTTGGGGGGGTTTTTTTTTTAAAAAACCCCCCCTTTTTTCCCCCCCCCCCAAAATTTGGGGTTAATTTTTCAACCCCTTTTTTAAAAAAACCCTTTTTTTAAACCCAAAAAAAGACCCGATCAGATTTGGCCCCCCCCAAAAAAAATTTTTAAAAAAATTTAAAAAAAAAAACCCCCCCGGGGCCCCGGGGGGGGGGGGGCCCCAAACCGGGGGAAGGGGGGAAAAAACAAATTCCAAAAAGGGAAAACCTTTTTAAAAAAATTTTTTAAAATTCCCAAAAAAAAAATTTTAAAAAAACCCTTCCCCAAAAAAGAAAAGGGGAAAATTTTTTTTTTAAAAAAAAAAAAAAATTTTTAATTAAAACCAAAAAAAAAAAAAAAAATTTTAAAAAAAAGGGGGGGGCCCCCCAAAAACCCCCCCGGGGGGGGAAACCCAAAAAAAAAAAAGAAAAACCCCAAAAGGGGGGGGGGAAAAAAAAAAAAAGGGGGGGCGGGGAAAAAAAAAAAAAAGGGGAAAAAAAACAAATTTTGGGGGGCCAAAAAAAGTTTAAATTTTTGGGAAAAAAAAAATTTAAAAAAAAAAGGAAAAAGGAAAATTGGGGTTTTTTAAAAAAAGTTCCCCAAAAAAAATTTTTAAAAAAGGGGAAAAAAAAAAAAAGGGGTTTTTTAAAAAAAACCCCCAATTCAATTCAATTCAATTCAATTTTATTTATATAGCGCCTTCCACAATCAAAATTGTCTCAAAGCGCTTTTACAGAGACCAGAGCCTGACCCCAGAGCAAGCACTTAAGGCGACAGTGGCAAAAGGAAAACTCCCTTTTAACAGGAAGAAACCTTGAGCAGAACCTGGCTCAGATGGGGGACCCTCCTGCCGATGCTTGGAGCTGGGTGAAAGGAGGAAAAGGAGGAAGATAGGACAGCTAGGAATGGAGGAGAGGGGAGAAAGACATGCAGCATAATACAGACAATGTGGGTCAGCATTTACATTACAGTTAGTGAACAGTTATTGGATAATGTGTGCTCAGCAGATTAGAATTATGAAAACAAACACGGAGGCAAAAAGCTGTCATGACTGGTAATTATTTACATTACAGTTTGCAAAGAATATTAATCAATATTTATCTGTAGCAGAACGGAACATTAAACATGTTAGAAATAGATCATTGTAAACAATAAACAGCAGCAGGTGGGTGGAGCCAGGACCATAGGACATACAGCTCCGAGCCAGAGGTACCTGCAAAAGGTACAGAGAAAGAGAGACCAGAGAGAAACAAACACAGGACTACGGGACAGAGAGGACACAGAGTTAATGACATGTAATAAAGGCTAATAAATTTGAGAGTGGGTCTGAGGAGAGAAAGAGAAAGAAGAAGAAGTGCTTGAGTAAATCATGGGATGTCCCCAGCAGCCTAGGCCTATAGCAGCATAACTAGGGGATGATTCAGTTGCCTGAGCCAGCCCTACTAAGGGCTATATCCTTAACTGTAACAGTGTCTATAGAGATAATTGTGACTAACTATAAGTTTAATAAATAACTAGGACTGTAACTACAACTAATTATAAGCTTTATCAAACAAGAAGGTTTTAAGCCGTTTTAAAATTAGAGAGGTGTCTGCTTTGAACCCAAACTGGCAGTTGGTTCCATAGGAGAGGGGCCTGATAGCTAAAGGCTCGGCCTCCCATTCTACTTTTAGAGATTTTGGGAACCATAAGCAAACCTGCATTCTGGGAACGAAGCAGTCTGTTAGGATGATATGGTACTATCAGCTCTTTTGAGATATGAAGGAGCCTGGCCATTGAGGGCCTTATATGTAAGGAGAAGGATTTTTAAAATCAATTCTGGATTTTACAGGAAGCCAATGAAGAGAAGTTAGTACAGGAGTAATGTGATCTCTCTTGCTAATTCCAGTCAGTACTCTCGCTGCAGCATTTTGGATCAGCTGGAGGCTTTTTAGAGAGTTAACTGGACATCCTGATAATAGGAATTACAGTAGTCCAGCCTAGAAGTAACAAAAGCATGGACTAATTTTTCAGCATCACTCTGCGACAGAATGTTCCTAATCTTACTGATATTGGGCGCAGGTGAAAGAAGGCGGTCCTAGAGATTTGTTTTATATGAGTTAAAGGACAGATCCTGATCAAAAATAACTCCAAGGTTCCTCACAGTCGTACTGGAGGCTAAATTAATGCCATCCAGAGTAACTATATGATTAGATAAACTGTTTCTGAGGTGTTTGGGACCAAACAAAATAACCTCAGTTTTGTCTGAATTCAGAAGAAGAAAGTTACAGGTCATCCAGGCCTTTATGTCTTTAAGACATGCCTGAAGTATGGTTAACTGATCATTTTCGTCTGGCAAACATGCTGAGCAAACTCAACAACATGAGTTTGTATAGGTGGAGCCACTGGTGGAGCTGGAAGAGTTTAAGAGCTGAAGTCACTGCTATGTCTTTATTGAAGCAGCAGCATGTTGTCATTAATATTAATGAGAGCTGTGTTTGACTTTTAGTATCTGACTGTTTTAAGCTGCATCCTGTTGGTTCAGGTGTTTGGAGTTTCCATTTTCCAAACTTGTACATTCTCAACCTTCTTCAGCTCTGAACAGATGATGAAACACTCCAACGCTTTCAAGCAGGAACTTTGTCTCCTAAACTCACATCTTTTATTCTTTATTCAGGTTGAACAGCTGCAGGTTGTCAGAGATCAGCTGTGCTTCTCTGGCCTCAGCTCTGAGGTCCAAACCCTCCCATCTGAGACACCTGGACCTGAATGGAAACAACCTGCAGGATTCAGGAGTGAAGCATCTGTGTGGTTTTTCTGCAGAGTCCAGACTGTGGACTGGAGACTCTGAGGTCAGACTCCATTGTTTACTTGTGTGCTGAGATGAATATGATGTGAAAGTTGTGCTTTTATTCAGTATTTATTAGGTCAAATCTCCTTCAGAATTTCTAACATTCAAAGTGTGAAATGGTTGAAAGGAAGTTGTGAAAGTGCTGACTCTGATTTTCAAAGTGATTTTTAAAGCTTTGAAAATGATTTGGATTCTGACTCTTACAGTCCACATTGACAGTGTCAGCAGTTTGACTGAGTTGAGCTTGTGTTATTCACAAAGTCTCATTGAGATCAGGATGTTTGACAAGAACTGATCTGTACAACACGTGTGAGCAGGTCTGAAGGCACAAGTGTTCATAGCTGCTCCCAATGGCCTCACTCACAGGCACAGTGAAAAAGCCTGCTGTCACAGAGAGGACACGTCACCATGGTTTAAATACAGAGAGGACATTTTCACACAGTGTCTCCTGAAGACATTCATAGAGCTACACTCAGCTGCTGAGCTGAACAGGGACACAAATATTCGTGGAACCAATGAAAACAGAGCAGAGAGAGAAGTTCAAACCCTGGCTCCTTTCTCAGCTCCACACAGCCGACCAATCACTGAGCCCACTGGGTGTCAACGTCCCACTGTCTTTGTCACAGGACACAAACTGGGACACAGACCCCCCTAAGCTGACAGCCACCAGGAAGGTGGGGCCAGGAATCCCAGAATGCAATGCTGGAACAGCAGATTCAAATGTGTGAGCAGAGAGTGTTGGATGAAGCTGAACTTGCTTTGGACCAAAGACACATGACTGGAATGTGATGAAATGTCTCATTCAACACACTGCACATGTGCTGAATGTCTGCAACTTCTCAAACTCTCAACACAAACTTCAGTCACACTCAAAACATCAAAGGCTCAAACTATTATTTCACACAATATGAAAGATTTCATTTGAAACCTTAGTGAACACTTTGAAAACTTTCTTCCAAACTGTTAAACCTGAGTGTGAATGTGGGACTTTTGAAGGAGATTTGAGCTCAGAGATTTGATGCTGATCCACACTGAGCATCTTGTTCAGCTCCATATTTCAAACTCATTGAATGAAGATTCAAAATCCAACACTTGCTAATTGACTCTTTACTTTGGAACAATTTCATCTTCACCTTCAGTTGACTTTTATATTTCTTCACATACAAAGCAAATATTCCACATTAAGACAGAAAGAAATGTTTCTTCACTCTTTTGCTTTATGATCTGTGATGTTTATAGTGACTGAAGTTAATGAGAGCTGTGTTTGACTTTTAGTATCTGACTGTTTTTAAGCTGCATCCTGTTGGTTCAGGTGTTTGGAGTTTCCATTTTCCAAACTTGTACATTCTCAACCTTCTTCAGCTCTGAACAGATGATGAAACACTCAACGCTTTCAAGCAGGGAACTTTGTCTCTAAACTCACATCTTTTATTCTTTATTCAGGTTGATCAACTGCATTTTTTGTCAGAGATCAGCTGTGCTTCTCTGGCCTCAGCTCTGAAGTCCAACCCCTCCCATCTGAGACACCTGGACCTGAGTGAAAACTGGAACCTGCAGGATTCAGGAGTGAAGCATCTGTGTGGTTTTCTGCAGAGTCCAGACTGTGGACTGGAGACTCTGAGGTCAGACTCCATTGTTTACTTGTGTGCTGAGATGAATATGATGTGAAAGTTGTGTTGACAGTAAAGTGCAGACATCACACTGATATTATACTGATCCACACTGAGGATCTTCATGGTAAAGTCTGTTTTCTTCTTCTGTGGTTTAGTCCACTGACTGTGGCAGAGCAACATTGAGCTACAGATTTCAAAGCTTCATTTAACAAGAAAAAGCTTCACTCTTTAAATCACATCCAAGTTTTTTCCACACTCACATCAACAAATATATATTCAGTATTTTCTTCTTCCAACACGACTAGAAAGTGATGAGACTAAAGTCAAAGTGACTCAGATACAGCTCTGGAAAAAATTGAGAGACCACTGCAAATTCTTCTGAAATCAATATCTCTACAGGTATGACAGCCATTCCATTCCTGTGTATGTTGAATTCCAACACAAGCACACCTCAGTCTACTTAATGAGGTACTGATTAGGTGATCACCTGAACCAAATCCTATTTAATGAGGAAAGTATAAAAACCACTGCTGTGGTCATCACTATGCTCTTGCAATAGGACTGGATGGATGGCACAAACAGTGCTGGTAGTACCTCAAAAGTAATAGCAATCAGAAAAAATAACTATTGACCATGCCAAAACAGTTGAAAAGAAAAGTTTTGTTTGAGGAAAAGAGAGAAAAAAGAGGAAGATTCTGGCTTTACTGGCAGAGGGATACAGTGAGCGTCAGATTGCTTCCATCCTTTAAATTTCTAAGATGGCTGTTCATAAGGACAAGGTCAAGCAGCAGACACTGGGGACAACAAAGCTACAGGCTGGCAGAGGGCGAAACGACTCTCCACTGACCAGGATGACCGTCAACTCATTCCAGTGTCACTCAGCAACCGTAGGATGACATCAAGTAACCTACAAAAAGAATGGCAAATGGCAGCTGGGGTGAAGTGCACGGTGAGAATGGCTCGAAACAAGCTTCTAGGGACAGAGCTCAAGTCGTGTAAAGCTAGAAATAAGCCCATCAATGAGAAGCAAAGAAGAGCCAGGCTGAAGTTTGCAAAAGACCATAAGGATTGGACCATAGAGGACTGAAGTAAGGTCATCCTCACTGATGAGTCCAATTTTCAGCTTTGCCCAATACCTGGTCATCTAATGGTTAGACGGAGACCTGAGAGGCCTACAAGCCACAGTGTCTCACACCCACTGTGAAATTTGGTGGAGGATGGGTGATGTGCTTCAGCAAGGCTGTAATCAGGCAGATTTGTCTTTGCGAAGGGACGCATGAATCAAGCTACGATACAAGGTTATCTTGAAGAAAACTGGTTTCCTTCTGCTCTGACAATGTTCCCCAACTCTGAGGATTGTTTGTTCCAGCTGGACAATGCTCCATGCCACACAGCTTGGTCAATCAAGGTGTGGATGAAGGACCGCCAAATCAAGACCCTGTCATGGCCAGCACAATCTCCAGACCTGAACACCATTGAAAACCTCTGGAATGTGATCAAGAGGAGGATGGATGGTCACAAGCCATCAAATATACCTGAGCTGCTTGAATTTTGCATCAGGGTGGCATAAAGTCACACAACAGCAATGTGAAAGACTGGTGGAGAGCATGGCAAGATGCTTGAAAGATGTGATTGAAAATCGGGATTATTCCACCAAATATTGATTTCTGAACTCTTCCTAACTTAAAACATTAGTATTGTGTTGTTTAAAAAATGAATATGAACTTGTTTTCTTTGCATTATGTGAGGTTTGAGAACACTGCATCTTTTTTTGTTATTTTGACCATTTGTCATTTTCTGCAAATAAATGCTCTAAATGATAATATTTTTATTTGGAATTTGGGAGAAATGTTGTCAGTAGTTTATAGAATAAAACAAAAATGTTCTTTTACTCAAACACATACCTATAAATAGTAACAACGGAGAAACTGATCATTTTGCAGTGGTCTCTTCATTTTTCCAGAGCTGTATTCAGAGCAAACTCAGCATGTTTGTTAAATGTTGTCACCGTTACATGAAGTGAAAATCTTTTCCATTTCTTCTCAATCATTTGTTGCCTTTCCTCCAAACTTCAGCCTGACATGTTTGTTCTCTGTCAAAACTTTAGGATCTTTAGTAGAATCTGAAACAAATGTCAACAACATGAGTTTGTATAGATGGAGCCACTGGTGGAGCTGGAAGAGTTTAAGAGCTGAAGTCACTATGTCTTTATTGAAGCAGCAGCATGTTGTCATTAATATTAATGAGAGCTGTGTTTGACTTTTTAGTATCTGACTGTTTTAAGCTGCATCCTGTTGGTTCAGGTGTTTGGAGTTTCCATTTTCCAAACTTGTACATTCTCAACCTTCTTCAGCTCTGAACAGATGATGAAACACTCAATGCTTTCAAGCAGGAACTTTGTCTCCTAAACTCACATCTTTTATTCTTTATTCAGTTTGAGGCGCTGCAGGTTGTCAAAGATCAGCTGTGCTTCTCTGGCCTCTGCTCTGAAGTCCAACCCCTCCCATCTGAGAGACCTGGACCTGTGGGGAAACAACCTGCAGGATTCAGGAGTGAAGGATCTATCTGATCTTGTGCAGAGTCCAGACTGTGGACTGCAGACTCTGAGGTCAGTAGAGGGTTGGAGTCAGTCCATGCTGCTTTCATCAGTATTGTACTAAACACAGTTCGTATCAAAGCAAAGATCCAGTGTCTCCTGTAAACCTCCAACCTTCTCAGTGGCTGCTTTCCTCATTGAAGCTGTGAGAGGAGAATGGGGACAGGCCTCAGGATGGGTCAGAAAGACAGAGACGCAGAGGACAGTCAGCCAATCATAGCAGCCACAAGCTCATTGTGATCTGTTGTTGTTGTTGTGTTCATGTCAACAGGAAATAAAGCTGGATCACAGCTGACAGCCTCACAGGATGTGTAGAGACAGTGGTCCTCATTGGTCCAACTGTCCTTCCATCACATCTAATCTGAGACTGTTTGTTGTCTCATTTCAACACTAAAGAATTGATGAGTTTGATCTTTGTCACAGCTCTGAGATCAGTCTGACTGCAGCCTGCAAATCACTGGCTCTGATTTCAGAGAAGCATCATGACATTTTGTCAGCATGTGGTCTGATACAGAGCAGAACCTCTGCTGAAGTCCAGTGATCACATCTGTATATGTGTCCATCTGTCAGATACTTTCAGTGACAGCCTCCATGTTTATTTGTCAGCTGATATTTCAGAAGCAGATCAGATGTTCATCAACACACAGAGACTCTTTCTTTAAATGGAACATGAGTTGACATGTAACAGCAGTGAATCCATCACTAAACTGTCTGTGCAGTAATGAAGCTTCATGACTCAGCAGTTTATTTCCACTGTGGACTTGAGTGAAATGTTCAGAGTAAACAGACTTGATGCTAAAAGTCTCTGCAGGTGTGTGAGCTTCCAGCTCAGTGTCTTCACTCCAATACGTTAACATGAGAGCTGAGAGGAAGCTGCTACACTACACAGCTGCTCCACTTCTGCTCTGAACAGGACTGAAGTCCCTGCTGCTCTTTATACTGGATGTGCTGCATCAGTGACTGACAGCTGATGAAGTGAGTCTCTGTAAACACTGATTTATCACCTCTGTTGTCTGTCTTCTTCTCTCAACAGCTGGAGGGGGGGCGATTTTTCTAAAGGTGAGAGTGAAGAGGACGGTGTGTGTGTTGAGAGAGGACGAGCTGTGTCCTGATGATCCAGAGAGGTTGAAGCAGCAGCAGCTTGTGTGTAGAGAGGCTCTGATTGGTCCATGTTACTGGGAGGCAGAGTGGAGAGGAGAGCTTCATCCAGCAGTGACTGACAGAGGAACCAGAAGAAGTGGAGAAGACTCTCAGTGCATGTAAACTGTCTTTTACTGTCTTTTACATTACTGTTAGCAGCTGATGTTACTTAAGTGAAAGTCTGTAGCATTGTCAGCAAAATGTTCTTTAACTATCAAAGTAAAAGTAGGTAATGTGAAGGCAGCATTTAAATATTTTATTCAGCTGCATAGAACTATTTTCACTCATTTATAAACTGCAAGTGTGTTTTGTATAAATGTTAATACTTCGTTTGTATATATCTTAATTTACTTGTAAAATACATATCAAAAGTTCTTGCGACTCAAATGTCTTCACAACAACAGTTAGCTGTTGAAAATGTCTTCATTTATTTATGGATTTTATTCTGAATACTGGGACACTATGTTGTTGAAACTAACAGAGAGAGAAGTCACATCCGTCCCAGAATGATTTTAGATCCCAGAGCTTCCACTTTGACTTCCTGGTATCATGTTGCTGAGCACCACAGACATCACTCACCTGTACTGATATGATCTGCATCAGTGTTGGAAAGAAAGAGCTGCAGGTTAATGTGATAGAAACACATGTTTTTCTGTTTGGTCCAGTCATTATTTGCATCTGTCACTGTAGCTTTTTAGACCCATGGTGATAACTGACTTTTGTATGAATAAATCCTAAATAATGAGCTTACAGTGGGTATGGAAAGTATTCAGACCCCCTTAGATTTTCACTCTTTGTTGCCATTAGCTCAAAAGTGCTAAATACTAATAAATCTGCAAAATTTCCACAATTTTGTGTTTCTCTGTCAATATGGGGACCTGTGTGTACATTAATGAGGGAAAAAAATGAACTTTGATGACCATGCTAATGATTTTAGCAAATAGGAACACTTTCCGTACCCACTGTATGTTTTTATTGTCCTTGTTTCAGATCAGTGAGGCACTAAAGAGTGACTTCCAGGTGTTGGCTTTTAACTCTGAGGATGCAAAAACGAAGGTTTACAAGAAAAGATGAGAGATAACGACTGAAACAGGAAAACAGAGTGGGTATTAACTGCAAGTCTCTGAAACTAATAGAAGTATTTTCAATCATTTAAACCCACTGAGATTTAAAATCCATTTTTCTTTTTTTTTTAGCAAGCAGAGCAATAAAGTGAACAATACAGGAAGTTACAGATGGACTGGTTGTTTATAACAAAAATAAACATACAATGTATATATGGGATATTTAATAGATTTAGGAGATCAGCTTGTGTAAAAAATAAAAATAAAAAAGTGAAATGTTGACTACACTTGATCAAACTATTGTATAAGCTATTAGTAAACAAGTCAAATGAGAGACAGCAACAACAGGAAAAATACACATACAGGTAGACACCTGTGCAACAGCTTCAAAAAATGATGGTACTCATTCACATTTAATGGGATGAAAGTGTTGTGGCGAAGTGGGAAGCAACACGTGTTAACCAGGAAGGACCCAAATGCAGGACTCTGAGACAATGAAGTGCAGAGTTCACTTTTATTGAGAAAATGGCGTGGTGGGGAAGTGAGGCTGCTCTCGGCTGAGGCAAGGCAAAGTCCGTTGCAGGTAGAAGGTAATGGGTGGAATGGTTAATGGAGCGGGGAAGCAGGTGTCCGGGGAATGATTATCCTGGCAGTGGAGAATGGACAGGTGATCCTACAGGAACAGAGGGAGGACAAGATGAGTACAAGAATTACTGCGGGAATCCAAAACACAGGTAAGTAACTTAGTAACTGTTTCAGAGCCAACGTGTCTACTGTAGACGTGGTCAGACGAACTGGCGACGACAGGACTGAGGAGCCAGCTTAAATCATGAGTGGAAGATAGAAGGCTGATGACGGACTCAGAACAGCTGTGTCAATTACTGGTTGAGAACGTGACGTCCCCACGCTCAATCCTGGCAAGAGAGCCACACACACACACACACACACACACACACACACACCACCACCGACCAAACAGACAAACTAGGACAAACAATATACACAAGGCAGGGGACATACAGGATACAAAAGGAAGGAGGAGGGAAACCTGAACTAGCCCTTAACAGAAAGGTGATAAATAAAAAAATTTGGACTATGCTGTGTTAAAAAATGAGCCTTGTGTCCATATAGTACAAGAAAAAGAGACAAACTGGAAACGTTCAAGGCTGAACTGCCAACCAGGCCAAGCAGGCTGCCCTATAGGTCCTCAGACCCTGAAACCCCCTTGTTTTGAAATGTGTGTCTCAGTTTTATAAATATCAAATGAAATGATGAGAGAGCCTCTCTCTATCATCTCTCTCTTTGTAGTTTTCCATCATAAGATCACTAGTTGGTGTAGGACATACAGAGTGAGGTAAAGAGGACTCAGGTGGGGCCACACATCATTTTTGCCCCACTGCCCAGAGTGACTTTATCCAGCCATGATCTCCCTTGATCTTCTTTGCAGGATAAACTTAACAGGAACATCACAGCCTCAGGTATTTAGTTTTTTAGTCAGGGTTACAGTCACTGTGCATGGTAAAGCCTTTAATGTGCCTCTGCATGAGCTGCTATGGTTGCTGTAAATTCACACAGAGTAATGGAACAAAAGTATCCTCCACAATCTGTTGTGTTACAGAAGCTCAGCATCATTTTATTCCTTGTTGAACAAAGTCAAATCCATTGTTTTCTTTATACAAAGTTCCACACCACTTTTTTCTTTCCTTCATGTTTTAGTGCAAATCAATAGCGTTAGATGCAAAGCAAAACATCATTCAACCCCAATCAAAGCATAATATTCACTTCTTTTATTGAATTAAATGTAACCTTCAGACAGAAGTAACCCTGCCCAGCTGTCAACACATTCAGTGTTAGCTTGTTTAAGCTTCTTAGGGAAAAATCAAATCTTGCATATTGCACAGGTTTGCATTCATCCTCCACCTTCAGTAAATTGCTGCTTTTAAAGATACAGTAGTTTCCACTTTGAGCCGGACATTTTTCTGTAGATGAACCGACATTCATTATTTTATTGGCCAGTGTATAAGTGATGACTTTTTATGTTCTTGTTGTTTCTGTACTGTCAAGTTTTAATGTGACATCACAGCAATGAATAAAGAAATAAGCAGATAAATTAGGAAAGGAAAGAGAAAAAAAAGGGACATTTCCACACAGAGTAGAAAATGTTTTTCTAATGAAGGGAAACATCAGTGAGCTCAGCAGGTTGAAGGGAGTAACACATTTATTGAGTGTTGAGTCAAAAAAAATATGAGTTAAGCAGAGCATCATCCTAAACTCTGTGTTAATGCTTCCAGATGTGTGATCTGCCTTCTCACCTCCGTGACCACAGCTACTGGAGGAGAGAGTCCACCAGGAGCCAGATGAGCACCGGCACCAACAGGGTGAGACTCCTTTCTTTTACTGTCTGGGCAAAAATGTGGATCCTGTTAGATTTGTTATGAGCTTGTGCTGATTTGAAATAATCAGATTTTGAAGATTATCTTTAGTTTGATTTAGTGCTTTAATTCCTAATGTTTTTAAATGAGTGTAATTGTCATTAACCTCAGTGATTCCACTGGTTACATATTATAAAATGTTCATGTAAGATTGAAGGGAAACCAACACTCACGAGCCCATGTGGCATAAAACTGTAAATAGTTTTATGATTAGTTGAAAAATACAAAATAATTATTAATCATCAACCCATCAAGTTCTACACTAATACAATCACAGAGTTATGACCCTCGAGAAAAGACAAAGACGTTGTGTAGACAATGGACTTGTTTTGCTGGTGTACATTATTTTCCTTTTGATTTTAAATTTGTTTCTAGTTTGATTTGAATTCTGAACAAATGGTCACTACTGAAGGTGAACTGTGAGGGATTCATGGAAAAACAGATTTTTCCTTTATTACTATACATGAAAGAGTTTATTTGCATTTAGTTTGAAGGGAGTCAGTGGAGATATTAGATAGTAAAAGCGTTACAGACTGGCGATGCCTCCACCTCCAGGATTGACATCCTGTCAGTTTAACTTGGTCCTGTCCAGTGTTGCCATGGCTGCCAGTCACATCATATCCCCAAGTTGCTGAGATGTGGTTTTGCCTGTAAAGTCCTGATGTGGGCCTCTGTCCCTCTGCTGGGAGCAGCAGAAACACCTGTCTTCAGTTTCTCTGTTTGTCCTGTAGACAGCCATCCCACTGATTGTTTGTCCTCCTGCAGGTCTTCATGCTCTGCCGGATGATGCTGAACAGTTGTGCTGAGCGTGCGTTTGGTTGGGCCTCAGTCAGTGCTTTATGCTAAGTGAACAGTAAGTTTGATGTGGCTGCTGTTCAGAGACCAGTGGGAGTGGTTGTATGTTGATGAAAGCTGTGGATGGTGGAAGTGTGGAGTGGAGGTGTGTGCTGGAGTGTTGATTTCGTGTGTGATTTCCTTGGCTGTTGCTGTGAATGGGGGCTTTGTGGAGTGGGCTGTAGCAGCTCATTGTTTGGCCGAGGTGGTAAACCTCACTCGGTCTCATCTGGTGATCGAGCGAGTCAGTATTTGTCGTCTGAGCAGCATCCACACTGCGTTAAATATGTGGCGTTTGCTGCGTGTAAAGCAGCACCTCTGCTCTTTTTCCTCAGAGCTTCGCGTGTTGAATCCACTGATGTTACAGCAGCAGTCTGAGAGGACTTTAAGTCCTCTCTGGTATGGTCTGCTCCACAGACCATACCAGACAGTGTCCAACAGGACGTCAGTGCTCTAAATGTATAGACAAGTGTTGGTTTCACCTGCCTCCTGTCTTTGTGTTGGTCAGAAGCATTTTATCCTGGCTCAGTGGTCACCACACACATTTGTCCCACTGCTGCAGCAGTCTAAAGGGTGTAGCTGATGCAGTCTGACCTTCCTTCTCTCACTCTCTGTCTCTGTAATATGATCCAGTCCAGAGTCCTCCCACAGCCTGTGGCCCACGTTCAGCAGGATGACGTCATGCACTTGTCCCTCTGGCCCGTCCCCCAGCCTGGTGCTCACCGTCCCTCTGCTTTTGATGCACTGGAGTTTCTCTCTTTTAGTATTTAAAAGTAATGTTTTTTTTTCCAACTCCTTCTTTCAAACTTTCATTTTCTTCTACACTTTCCTAAAAAAAAAAAAGTATACATGTTTATTGCATGTTAGTACATAGATGTAGTAGTAAGTTATGACTTTTTACTCTTTTTACTGTTTAGATAAGTTTCTAGTCTGTTTAGTGTGTAAGATACATTTTAACTCTTAATTGTATTTAATAGCAGCTTAATAAAAAAAAGTCATGGTAAGTATTTACCCTGACTCTTTTCCAAGTCCTTCCTTCAAACTTTGATTTTCTTCTAAAGTCAAAAAAAAAGGAAAATGAATTAGCATTTAGCTGGTTGAAATACTTTGCTAAATACTTTTGGAACTTATGTACTAAGATGCACAAAACCTGTATAACTCCCAAAGTATTTAGAAAAGTATTTCAACCATTGAAAACATTTCTAAATGTAATGATTCTGTCGATTGAGACCAAACTGACTTCCATGACAGAGGTAACAGGCAGTTCATATGTCAGTATAATGACAGAACATACACAACAGAAAATACTAATCAAAAGTACAATGCTTTTTTTTGGGAATGATTTTTTATTCTTTTCTGACCTAATTTTTAGTTTAAGAATTTTTTTGTTTGATAAATTTCCCATTTTCCTTTAAATTAATGTTTAAAATTCTAATGTACATTTATTAACTGATGAATAAATTCAAACGTGCATTAGGTGTGTTATGTGAGAGCATGTCACACTGACTCCAGCCACTAGAGGTCAGGAGTGCACAGATTTAAAGTGCTCTGATTATGTCAGTTTCTGAGTCTCACAGTCTGAATTAATGAGAGTGATTTACAACCCAAACTTTCACATCTCCTGAGCTCTGGAGCCTGAAACCAGTGGACACACATTCATTTAACTGTCAGATGAATAAACAATGCAAGTGGTAACTGTAAGTGGTAACAGTTGGTCTAATGACTGTAGTGATATTTCAGTATTTCAGCAGCTTTAGCAGCAGTTCTGTTTTTTCATCCATCACTGTGCTCTTTTTTTTCTCTGAAGTTTCCACAGACAGTTGAACCTGTTCAGCTCGTTGGAGTCTTATCTTCACCTAAACAGGAGACTCAACTATTCTGAGCATCTGAACCTCAGAGGCGGTCGGTCAGATTATCTATCACACACTCAGAGGAAAGATCCAGTGAAGCTGTTTAATTCTCTCTTGTCTCTCTTCTCAGATACACCATCACACACCAGCCTCATTCAGCATCACATGGATGTGGGAGATGCTCAGTATATTAACCATGTTCCTACTGGCTGCTGGTAGGAAAGAGTCAACAGATGGAAGAGTAGAGAGAGACGACATGTTAGAACATGGGATAGCTGAACCAGTGCTCTGCTGCGTCTGTCCATATTATTATATTTAGATTTATAGATAGATAGAGCGTCAGCTGGCTGCAGTGTCATGTACTGTTTTGGTTTCCAGGTACAGTAAGGTCACATTTCCTGATGCTGCAACTGGTCAGAAACCCTGATGAACCTCATTCCACTGAGCTTCTCTTGATCTTTGATTGACTTTTGGTGTTAATCAGTCTTTAAAGAAGGTGAGAGGAAGGTTAAGTTACCTTCAGGTATTTGTTTTCATTTCCAGGTACAGAAAGGTCCCATTTTCTTCTTTTGTATCTTGAACAGGTGAGAATCCCCTGAAGATGAGTTCATGCAGCTCCCACGCTGTCTGTGAGAAGCAGTGTTGGAGCTGGCCTGAGGATGAACTCGCTCAGCTCCAACACTGCTTCTCACAGACAGAGTGGGAGCTCCTCAAACACGAAGACCTGGCTGAACACACAGAAGCTGTACTGAACTACATCAGGTTCTCTGTGGAACATGTGACAACAAAAAGACTCATCCAGGACTTCTCCAATCAGAAAGCCTGGATGAACAGCCACATCCGGTCATTCCTCAGAGTCCCTGACTCCGCCTTCAGATCAGGTGATAGGGCATGATACAGCGCCACTAGAGCTGACCTGAAGAGGGGGATTGATGCAGATCTTTCTGGCCAGGCTGTGGACCCCACCAAGGGCCAGTTGAAGCTGAGTCCTCTCACCTTACTCTTTTATTCTCTAAGTCTTTTTTCTTCCAAAAACTTCTAAGTATTCAAGTCTTCTGCTGAGAAAAAATTCACAAAGTCAATCAAATACAGGAGATCAGAGAAGATGAATCCAGAAAGCTTTATTCCTCAAAAACAGAATTCAAAAGCGTGAGTTTCTTCTGCAGAAAAAACTGATGTTTACCATCTGTGCATCACTTATTATATTATAAATTGTAGGTGTGTTTCAGACCAAGGGACATGGCTGACCTTGCCCCTTTTCCCTTTCATTAGTTATTTTGGGATGATTCTACTTGTATCTAAAATTTAGCCCTTCCCATCATGTATGAAAAAGTACATCACGTGGCCTTTACACATGACCAGTGGCAGACTGTTGACCAGGTTCTGGGACAGGTCTGGGTGTAACTGGACATGTCCTTTCTATTTGCCTTTGTTTGGTTGGTGTGTTTTTACTTGTATCAAATTCTACGTCAGATCTTTTTTTTCCTGGTATTTTTCAGACCTGATCTCTAATGGAGTCTCTTCTTGTCTCACATGTACCACAATTTCCACACTAATCCCTTTTCTAAGGTTGTATACTCAGACAAACACATGGATATGAACATCTTTGTAACACAGCAGTTACAGACAGAGTGACACACAAGACAGCAACAGGTGCTGGATATGTAAATACTAATGGTTAAACTGCTTAAAGTGCTTGAGACTGACAGTGTATCTGTCAGACTTGGAGAGGAGGAGCCTTCACACCCTTGCTGCAGGACACTTAGATCTTAAGATCACACACACACACACAAGTATAAGGCAAATAAAATCTAAAGTCCAGCACATTAAAACTATATCACAGACCTGGCTGGATATTACCTGTCTCAAGACAAAACATTACCATTACCTATAACTCTGCTTACCACAAGTAGTGAGGGTCACATATTCTGTCAGGTCTGAACCATCAGCCAGGTTCATTGTTCTGTCCTGACTGACAGATAGCTAACAAATAAATAAAAAGACCCAGTAGACTTTCCTCGTTGCTTTACTGACTCTTCTTATGTCTTTTTTGTAAAACTGAAACACAAATAGATACACAACATGTTACAAAATAATTATTAATACATACAGTTCACATCAGAACACACAATTATATATTATATATTATATATTATATATTATATATATTATATAATAAATAAATAAAATTGAAAAAAATTGAACAATGAGGCTAAACAATAAGGTAAATTAACTATAATGGCTTAACTAGCTTCTTGCAAGCGCTTAGCTGAGCGATTAGCATGTTTTCTTAAACTTAAAATAAACATCTCAAACACTACCTGAAATAAGACCCCAGTGCCACAAACAAACAAACGAAATGCATTCACTCATACCGACGGTTCCATTCCAGGGCTCGACAATCAACTTTGTGGTGGATTCTCGAACATCACTACACACACCAGAGTCCGGCAGAAAAGCTGCAGTACGCAGAAAACGTCACTAGGTGGAGCTCACCCCACACAACACAACTTAACTTTATTGACAAACTGACAAAGTCAGAACATTCATAGATGCTTCAGTAGATGGAGGTCTGAAATGCAGACAACACATACAGCTTAATATGAACTGATTAAATACTGTACTTTGGAATTCTTATCATCCACTTCTCACAATCACATATTTTTGTCTGTGTCAAGATACAAATCTCTCAAAATATAAGTGCAGCAAAATATGAATTTTAAATGTCCTACCATCATCACTGTAGATGAAAAACACAGATCTTTGAAACATCCTCATCCACCTCTGCTCCCTGTTGATCTGTGACTTTCCAGTGTTGTAGTCTCTGGGATAAGAAACTTCTGCTGGACTATACCATAACAACTCCACGTTACAACATGTTTACATCTTTATTCATTTAATACTAAACATCTGACTGACCTGCACTGAGAAAATCTGAGAAGCAAGCCTCTTCCAGTTTAATGTCCTTCTTCTTCCCTCCATGTTGTACTTTGATCAGCATGTTGGTTTGACATAAAGGAAGAAAATGTCATATGTCTGAGAATAACATGTTCAAGTTAAAGTTTATCCCAACTACACACTGTTAAAATACACGTTTCTCACCGCTGTTCAAAACAGCAAGGCTACAGTTTATAAGCTCAACTGTTAGCATGCTAGCCAAAACTGACTTTTCAGCTGCGTCTGCGCGTTGGAGCCAGAAATTATTCTCTTAAACACCGACATGCGGTTGCATTGTTGGATGGTTATTTCAAAACAGTATTAATTACCTTCAAGATGTGCGTCGTCATTAATTTGTGAAGCTTATCAAACAGTTTGTCATTACCGTCATACAGACACATCACACGCCACAGACAGTATGGCCGACATTAACGTTTGAGTGGAAAGCTAACAGCTCCACAATGGCAGCTAAGGACAGTTAGCTAACTAATGCTGCGGGAGCTACTTGCTCTAAATAATGGAGTAAAAGCAATGGGGTTACGTTCAACATCAAGTTCGCAGTCATTAGCGGTACTATGTAAGTAGATAAAGTGAGAACAATGACAAAATATCACGCATTTAAAGTACTTTTTGATAAAAATCATGCTCTTACCAGCCTTGTGACGACGTTCCTTGTGCTGCTCATGCCGCGATAAAATGCGTCGTGAACTCCAGGGACAGAGTTAAAATCAGATCCTGAACACCAGGGAATAAAGTCCAAAATTCAACTCGGCCTGGGTGTACACCTTAACACAAACTGTAGGCAGAGTTATAAAATAAACTCCAGAAATGTAACTCTTTCACACTTTTTTGCCTGACTCCAGATTTTAGTACTTTGTGAATTTGCTGTGTGTTAGTACATGTAGTTAAAGATGATTCATCAAAAAATAATAATAACTCCAAGGTTCCTCATACAGTCATACCTGGAGGCACAAATTTTAATGCCATCCAGAGTAATTATATGATTAGATAAACTGTTTCTGAGGTGTCGGGGACTCAAACAAAATAACCTTTCAGTTTTGTTCGAATTCAGAAGAAGAAGAAAGTTACAGGTCATCCAGGCCTTTATGTGTCTTTAAGACATGCCTGAAGTACAGTGGTTAACTGATCTGTTTTCGGCTTCATAACATGCTGAGCAAACTCAACAAACATGAGCTTGTAGCAGGTGGGAGCCACTGTGGAGCTGGAAGAGCTTTAGAGCTGAAGTCACTTATGTCTTTATTGAAGCAGCAGCATGTTGTCATTAATATTAATGAGCTGTGTTTGACTTTAGTATCTGACTGTTTTTAAGCTGCATCCTGTTGGTTCAGGTGTTTGGAGTTTCCATTTTCCAAACTTGTACATTCTCAACCTTCTTCAGCTCTGAACAGATGATGAAACACTAACGCTTTTCAAGCAGGAACTTTTGTCTCCTAAACTCACATCTTTTATTCTTTATTCAGGTTGAGTGAGCTGCAGGTTGTCAGAGATCAGCTGTGCTTTCTGGCCTCAGCTCTGAAGTCCAAACCTCCCATCTGAGACACCTTGGACCTGAGTAAAAACAACCTGCAGGATTCAGGAGTGAAGCATCCAGGTGGTTTTCTGCAGAGTCCAGACTGTGGACTGGAGACTTGAGGTCAGACTCCATTGTTTACTGTGTGTGCTGAGATGAATATGATGTGAAAGTTGTGCTTTATTCAGTATTTATTAGGGTCAAATCTCCTTCAGAATTTCTAACATTCAAAGTGTGAAATGGTTGAAAGGAAGTTGTGAAAGTGCTGGACTTGATTTTCAAAGTGATTTTTAAAGCTTTGAAAATGATTTGGATTCTGACTCTTTACAGTCCACATTGACAGTGTCAGCAGTTTGACTGAGTTGAGCTTGTGTTATTCACAAAGTCTCATTGAGATCAGGATGTTTGACAAGAACTGATCTGTACAACACGCAGTGAGCAGGTCTGAAGGCACAAGTGTTCATAGCTGCTCCCAATGGCCTCACTCACAGGCACAGTGAAAAAGCCTGCTGTCACAGAGAGGACACGCTACCATGGCTTTTAAATACGGAGAGGACATTTTCACACAGTGTCTCCTGAAGACATTCATAGAGCTACACTCAGCTGCTGAGCTGAACAGGGACACAAATATTTGTGGGAACCAATGAAACAGAGCAGAGAGAGAAGTTCAAACCCTGGCTCCTTTCTCAGCTCCACACAGCCGACCAATCACTGAGCCCACTGGGTGTCAACGCCCCACTGTGTCTTTGTCACAGGACACAAACTGTGGGACACAGACCCCCTTGCTGACAGCCACCAGGAAGGGTGGGGCCAGGAATCCCAGAATGCAATGCTGAACAGCAGATTCAAATGTGTGAGCAGAGAGTGTTGATGAAGCTGAACTTGCTTTGGACCAAAGACACATGACTGGAATGTGATGAAATGTCTCATCTAACACACTGCACATGTGCTGAATGTCTGCAGCTTCAAACTCTCAACACAAACTTCAGTCACACTCAAAACATCAAAGGCTCAAACTATTATTTCACACAATATGAAAGATTTCATTTGAAACCTTAGTGAACACTTTGAAAACTTTCTTCCAAACTGTTAAACCTGAGTGTGAATGTGGGACTTTTGAAGGAGATTTGAGCTCAGAGATTTGATGTTGATCCACACTGAGCATCTTGTTCAGCTTCATATTTCAAACTCATTGAATGAAGATTCAAAATCCAACACTTGCTAATTGACTCTTTACTTTGGAACAATTTCATCTTCACCTTCAGTTGACTTCTTTATATTTCTTCTTCACATACAAAGCAAAATATTCCACATTAAGACAGAAAGAAATGTTTTTCACCTTTTGCTTTATGATCTGTGATGTTTATAGTGACTGAAGTTAATGAGAGCTGTGTTTGACTTTTAGTATCTGACTGTTTTTAAGCTGCATCCTGTTGGTTCAGGTGTTTGAGTTTCCATTTTCCAAACTTGTACATTCTCAACCTTCTTCAGCTCTGAACAGATGATGAAACACTCAACGCTTTCAAGCAGGAACTTTTGTCTCCTAAACTCACATCTTTTATTCTTATTCAGGTTGATCAACTGCAGGTTGTCAGAGATCAGCTGTGCTTCTCTGGCCTCAGCTCTGAAGTCCAACCCTCCCATCTGAGACACCTGGACCTGAGTGGAAACTGAACCTGCAGGATTCAGGAGTGAAGCATCTGTGTGGTTTTCTGCAGAGTCCAGACTGTGGACTGGAGACTCTGAGGTCAGACTCCATTGTTTACTTGTGTGCTGAGATGAATATGATGTGAAAGTTGTGTTGACAGTAAAGTGCAGACATCACACTGATATTATACTGATCCACACTGAGGATCTTCATGGTAAAGTCTGTTTTCTTCTTCTGTGGTTTAGTCCACTGACTGTGGCAGAGCAATGTTGAGCTACAGATTTCAAAGCTTCATTTAACAAGAAAAAGCTTCACTCTTAAATCACATCCAAGTTTTTTCCACACTCACATCAACAACATATATTCAGTATTTTCTTCTTCCAACACGATCAGAAAGTGATGAGACTAAAGTCAAAGTGACTCAGATACAGCTTCCTGAAAAAAAATTGAGACCACTGCAAATCTCTTCTGAAATCAATATCTCTACAGGTAGTGACAGCTATCTCCATCTCTGTGTAGTGTTGAATTCCAACACATGTTAACACCCTCAAGTCTACTTAATGAGGGCAAATGATTAGGTGATCACCCGAAATCCCAAATCTCTATTTAATGAGTGAAAGTATAAAAAACCACTGCTGTGGTCATCACTATGCTCTTGCAATAGGAGCAGATGGATGCAACAAACAGTGCTGGTAGTACCTCAAAAGTAATAGCAATCAGAAAAATAACTATTGACCATGCCAAACAGTTGAAAAGAAAAGTTTTGTTTGATAAAAAGAGAAAAGAGGAAGATTCTGTGCTTACTGGCAGAGGGATACAGTGAGCGCCAGATTGCTTCCATCTTTAAAATTCTCTAAGATGGCTGTCTATAAGAAATAAGGTCAAGCAGCAGACGATCAGCACAACAGCCAGGCAGGTTAGTAGGTAGGGCAAAACGACTCTCCCATTGGACCAGATGTTCATGCCACTTTTTCTCGAGTGTCATCAAAGCAACTGTAGGATGACATCAAGTGACTTACAAAAAGAATGGGCAAATGGGCAGCGGGATGAAGGTGCACGGTGAGAATGGAAATCTCCAATAGGTTTCCTAGACAGAGCCTCAAGTCGTAAAGTTAGAAAAGCTCTTCATCAATGAGAAGTAAAAGAAGAGCCAGGCTTATGAAGTTTGCAAAGACCAGTAAGGGATTGAACTACAGAGGATTTGCGTAAGGTCATCTTTCACAGATGAGTCCAGTTTTCTAGCTTTCTGCTCCATTACTCTGGTCATCTAATGGTTAGACGGAGACCTGGAGAGAGGCTTTACAAGCCACAGTGTCTGCAGCACCCACTGTGAAATTTGGTGGAGAGATCGGTGATGTTTCAGCAAGGTTGCAACGGCAGATTTTATTCTCATGGGCGAGACGCATGAATCGAGCTATTTATTAAGGTTATCTTTGAAGAAACCGTTTTCTGCTCTGACAATGTTCCCCAACTCTGAGGATTGTTTGTTCCAGCTGACAATGTTCATGCCACAGCTTGGCTTCCACCATGCGTGGATGGTGACCCTAAATCAAGGACTTCGTCATGCCAAAACAATCTCCAGACCTGAACACTACTGAAAAACCCTCTGAATGTGATCAAGAGGATATTGATGGTCATGTCATCAAATATAATTGAGCTGCTTAAATTCTTTTTGCATCAGATGCGATGTGTCACACAATGCAATGTGAAAGACTCTCATGGAGAGTATGGCAAGATGCGTTTGAAAGATGGGATTGAAAATCGATTGTTCACCAAATATTGATTTCTGAACTCTTCCTAACTTAAACATTAGATTGTGTTGTTTAAATGAATATGAACTTGTTTTCTTTGCATTATGTGAGGTTTGAGAACACTGCATCTTTTTTGTTATTTTGACGCCATTTGTCATTTCTGCAAATAAAATGCCTAAATGACAAATATTTTATTTGGAATTTGGGAGAAATGTTGTCAGAAGTTTATAGAATAAACAAAATGTTCTTTTGTCAAATGATATACTTATGGGCTTAGTAAATAAATTGTGAGAAACTGACTACTTTGTAGTGGTCTCTTCATTTTTCCAGAGTTGGCCCAGAGCAGTCTCAGCATGTTTGTTAAATGTTGTCACTGCTATATGAAGTGAAAAAATCTTTTCCATTTTCTCAATCATTTGCTCTTCCTCCAAACTTCAGCCTGATATGTTTGTTCTCTGTCAAAAACTTTAGATCTTTTAGTAGAATTTGGAAACAAATGTCGTCAACATGAGTTTGTATAGATGTGAGCCACTGGTGGAGCTGGAAGAGTTTAAGAGCTGAAGTCACTATGTCTTCATTGAAGCAGCAGCATGTTGTCATTATTATTAATGAGAGTCGGTTTGATTCTTTAGTATCTGACTGTTTTTAAGCTGCATCCTGTTGGTCTCAGGTGTTTGGAGTTTCCATTTTCCAAATCCTTGTACATTCTCAACCTTCTTCAGCTCTGAACATGATGATGAAACACTCAATGCTTTCAAGCAGGAACTTGTCTCCCAAACTCACATCTTTTATTCTTTATTCAGGTTTAGGCACGTAGGTCTGTCAGAGATCAGCTGTGCTTCTCTGGCCTCTGGGCTCTGAAGTCCAACCTCCCATCTGAGACTCACCTGGACCAAAGTGAAAATTCAGACCTGTATATTCAGGGAGTGAAGCATCTATCTGATCTTTGGTGTGCAGAGTCCAGACTGTGGACTGTAGACACTCGAGGTCAAAGAGGGTTGAGTCAGTCCATGCTGCTTTCATCAGTATTGTACTAAACACAGTCTGTATCAAAGGTAAAGATCCAGTGTCTCCTGTAAACTCCCTCCAACCTTCTCAGTGGCTGCTTTCCTCATTGAAGCTGCTGTGGGAGAGGAGAATGGGGGACAGCCTCAGGATGGGTCAGAAAGACAGAGACCTAGAGGACAGTCACAATCATAGCAGCCACAAGCTCATTGTGATTCAGCAGCGTTGTGTTTACATGTCAACAGGAAATAAAGTTGATCACAGCTGACAGCCTCACAGGATGTGTAGAGACAGTGGTCCTCGTCAACTGTCTTCCATCACATCTAATCTGAGACTGTTTGTCCATTTCAACACTAAAGAATTGATGAGTTTGATCTTGTCACAGCTCTGAGATCAGTCTGACTGCAGCCTGCAAATCACTGCCCTGATTTCAGAGAAGCATCATGACATTTGTGGTCAGCATGTGGTTCGATACAGAGCAGAACCTCTGAAGTCCAGTGATCACATCTGTATATGTGTCCATCTGTCAGATACTCTTCAGTGTGACAGCCTCCAGCTGCTTACTTGTCAGCTGATATTTTGTGGTGCCAGACTGTGATGTTCATCAACACACAGAGACTCTTTCTTTAAATGGAAATATGAGTTGACATGCAACAGCAGGTGAATCCATCACTAAACTGGTTCGTGCAGTAATGAAGCTTCATGACTCAGCAGTTTATTTCCACTGTGGACTTGAGGCAAATGTCTCAGAGTAAACAGATTTCGATACTAAAAGTCTCTGCAGGTGTGTGAGCTCCAGCTCAGTGTCTTCACTCCAATACGTTAACATGAGAGCTGAGAGAAAGGCACACTCACACAGCTGCTCCACTTCTGCTCTGGAACAGGACTCAAGTCCCTGCTGCTCTTTATACTGGATGTGCTGCAACAATGACCGACATGATGATGAAGTGAGTCTCTGTAAATAATTGATTTGTCACCTTTGCTAACTGTCTCTTCTCTCAACAGCTGGAGGCTGGCATTTTTCTAAAGGTGAGAGTGAAGAGGACGTGTGTGTTGAGAGAGGTGACTCAGCTGTGTCCTGATGATCCAGAGGTTGAAGCAGCAGCAGCTTTTCTGTGTGTGGAGAGGCCTGATTGGTCCATGTTACTGGGGAGGTAGAGGAGGAGGAGAGCTTGATCCAGCAGTGATTGACAGAGGAACCAGAAGAAGTGGAGAAGACTCCTCAGTGCATGTAAACTGTCTTTACTGTCTTTTACATTACTGTTAGCAGCTGATGTTACTTATGAAAGTCTGTGGTATTGTCAGCAAAATACTTTTTAACTATCAAAGTAAAAGTAGGTAATGAAGGCAGCATTTAAATATTTTATTCACAGTATAGAATTATTACCCATTTTATAAACTGCAGTTTTGTATAAATGCATCACTTGTATATATCTTAACCCATTTGTAAAATACATATCAAAAGTTCTTGGCGACCAAATGTTCTCTCAACAGCAACAACAGTTAGCTGTTGAAAATGTCTCTATTTATTTATGGATTTTATCTGAATACTGGGACACTATGTTGGTTTGGCTAACAGAGAGAAGTCACATCCGTCCTAGAATGATTTTAGATCCCAGAGCTTCCACTTTGACTCTCCTGGTATCATGTTGCTGAAACGCCACAGACATCACCTTCACCTGTACTCGATATGATCTGCACTTCAGTGTTGGAAAGAAAGAGCTGTAGGTTAATGTGATAGAAATACGTTTTTCTGTTTGGTCCAGTCATTATTTGCATCTCGTCACTGTAGCTTTTTAGACCCATGGTGATAATTGACTTTTGTATGAATAAATCCTAAATAATGAGCTTGTTGCGGGTATGTAAGTGAAAAGTATCCCCCTCTAGATTTTTCACTCTTGTTGCCATATTACTCAAAAGTGCTAAATACTAATAAATTCGTGTATTTCCACAATTTTGTGCTTCTGTCAATATGGGGACCTGTGTGTACATTAATGAGGGAAAAATGAACTTTGATGACCATGCCACTGATTTGAGCAAATAGAAATACCTTCCGGGCACTCCACTGTATGTTTTTATTGTCCTTGTTTCAGATCGAAGAGGCACCGAAGAGTGACTTCCAGGTGCTACTTTTTAACTCTGAGGATGCAAAACTAAGGTTTACAAGAAGATGAGAGAGATAACGATTTAAATACAGGAAACAGGAGGGTATTGAATCAAAAGTCTCTCGAAATCATTAGAAGTATTTTTCAATCATTTAAACCCAATTGAGATTTTAAAAATCCATTTTTCTTTTTTTTTTTTTTAAAGTGCTATGAGCAATAAAGTGAACAAATACAGGAAGTTACAGATGGACTCAAGGTTATACACAAAAGAAATATGCAGTGGATATATGGGATATTTAATAGATTTAGGAGATCAGCCAGTAAAAAAATAAAAATAAAAGGGAAATGTTGACTACACTTGATCAAACTATTGTATAAGCTATTAGTAAACAATGTTAAATGAGAGACAGCAACAAGAGGAAATACATTATTACAGGTAGACACCTGTGCAAACAGCTTCAAAAATGATGGTACTTCATTCACATTTAATGGGATGAAAGTGTTGTATGAAGTGGGAAGCAACCGTGTTAACCAGGAAGGACCCAAAATGCAGGACCTGAGACAAATGAAGTGCAGAGTTCACTTATGCTGAGAAAATGGCGTGGTGGGGAAGTGAGGCTGCTCTGCTGAGGCAAGGCAAACCGCTGCAGGTAGAAGGTAATGGGTGGAATGGTTACTTGAGCCGGGGAAGCAGGTGTCCGGGAATGATTATCCTGGCAGTGGAGAATGGACAGGTGATCTCACAGGAACAGAGGGAGGACAAGATGAGTACAAGAATTACAACGGGAATCCAAAACACAGGTGTAAGTAACTGAAGTAACTGTTTCCAGAGCCAACGCGTCTAATGTAGACGTGGTCAGACTTAACTGGCGACGCACAGGACTGAGGGAGCCAGCTTAAATCATGAGTGGAAGATAGAAGGCTGATGACGGACCCAGAACAGCTGTGTCAATTACTGGTTGAGAACGACGTCCCCACGCTCAATCTGTGCGCAAGAGCCAGCCACACACACACACACACACACACACACACACACCCACTCACCGGCACTGCAAACAGACAAACTAGGACAAAACAATATACACAAGGCAGGGGACACACATACAGGATACAAAAGAAGGAGGAGAGGGACCGAACCAGCCCTTAAACAGAAAGGTGATAAATAAAGTATTTGGACTATGTTGTGTTAAAAATGAGCCTCTGTGTCCATATAGTACAAGAAAAGAGACAAACTGGAAACGTTCCAAGGCTGAACTGCCAACCAGGCCAAGCAGGGTGCTTATAGGTCCTCAGACCCTGAAACCCCTTGTTTTGAAATGTGTGTCTCTAGTTTTATAACATATCAAATGAAATGATGAGAGAGGTGTTTCCCTCATCATCTCTCTCTCTTAGTAGTTTTCCAATCATAAGATCACTAGTTGGTGTAGGACGCAGAGTGAGTGTAAGTAGTGACTCAGGTGGGGGCCACATCATTTTTGCCCCCACTGCCCAGGTTAGACTTTTATCCAGCCAGCGATCTCCCTTTTGATCTTCTTTGCAGGAGGAAACTTAACAGGAACATCACAGCCTCAGGCATTTAGTTTTAGTCAGGGTTACAGTCACTGTGCATGGTAAAGCCTTTAATGTGCTCTCTCAAAAGTGAGCTGCTATGGTTGCTGTAAATTAATCACACAGAGTAATGGAACAAAAAGTATCCTCCATAATCTGTTGTGTTACAGAAGCTCAGCATCATTTTATTCCTGTTGGAACAAAAGTCAAATCCATTGTTTTCTTTTATACAAAGTTCCACACCACTTTTTTCTTTTTTCTTCTTCATGTTTTAGTGCAAATCAATAGGCCAAGTAGATGGTGCTAAGCAAACATCATTCAAACCCCAATCAAAGCATAATAATATTCACTTCTTTTTTATTGAATTGGGAAATGTAACCTTCAGACAGAAGTAACTCCTGCCCAGCTGTCAACATATCTAGTGTTAATAGCTTGTTTAAGCTTCTTAGGGAAAATCAAATCTTGCATATTGCACAGGGTTTGCATTCATCCTCCACCTTCTCAGTAAATTGTTGCTTTTAAAGATACAGTAGTTTCCACTTTGAGCCGGATATTTTTCTGTAGATGAACCAAATACATTCATTATTTTATTGGCCAGTGTATAAGTGATGACTTTTTTATGTTCTTGTTGTTTCTTGTACTGTCAAGTTTTAATGTGACATCAACAGCAATGAATAAAGAAATAAGCAGATAAATTAGGAAAAGGAAAGAGAAAAAAGGGACATTTGGCACAGAGTAGAAAAATGTTTTTCTAATGAAGGGAAACATCAGTGAGCTCAGTGCAGGTTGAAGGAAAAGAAGACATTTATTGAGTGTTGGAGCCCAAAATATGAGTTAAGCAGAGCATCATCCTAAACTCTGTGTTAATGCTTCCAGATGTGTGATCTGCCTTCACCTCCGTGACCACAGCTACTGGAGGAGAGAGAGTCCACTGTGAGCCAGATGAGCACCGCACCAACAGGGTGAGACTCCTTTCTTTTACTGTCTGGGCAAAATGTGGATCCTGTTAGATTTAAGGCAGAGCTTGTGCTGATTTGAAATAACTCAGATTTTGGAAGATTATCTTTAGTTTGATTTAGTGCTTTAATTCCTAATGTTTTTAAATGAGTGTAATTGTCATTAACCTCAAAGTGATTCCACTGGTTACATATTATAAAATGTTCATGTAAGATTGAAGGGAAACCAACACTCAATGGAGTTTTCACATGTGGGTATAAACCGTAAATAGTTTTATGATTAGAAGAAAAAACACAAATAATGAATTAATCATCAACCCATCAAGTCTCTACACTAATACAATCACACAGAGTTATGACCCTCGAGAAAAAGACAAAGACGTTGTGTAGACAATGAGACTTGTTTGCTGGTGTACATTATTTTCTTTTTGATTTTAAATTTGTTTCTAGTTTGATTTGAATTCTGAACAAATGGTCACTTACTGAAGGTGAACTGTGAGGGATTCATGGAAAACAGATTTTTTCCTTTTATTACTACATACATGAAAGAGTTTATTTGCATTTGTTTGAGGGGAGTCAGTGGAGATATTAGATAGTAAACGCTACAGACTGGTTGATGCCTCCCCACCTCCAGGATTGACATCCTGTCATCAGTTTAACTTGGTCCTGTCCAGTGTTGCCATGGCTGCCAGTCACATCATATACCCAAGTTGTGCTGGAGATGTGGTTTTGCCTGTAAAGTCCTGATGTGGGCTCTCTGTCTCTGCTGGGGAGCAGCAGAAACACCTGTCTTCAGTTTCTCTGTTTGTCTCTGTAGACAGCCATCCCACTGATTGTTTGTCCTCCTGCAGGCTCCTCATGCTCTCTGCCCGGGATGATGCTGGAACAGTTGTGCTGAGCGGGTGCTTGTTGGGCTCTCAGTCAGTGCTTTGGTGCTAAAGTGAACAGTAAGTTTGATGTGTGGCTGCTGTTCAGAGACCAGTGGAGTGGGTTGTATGTTGATGAAAGTTGTGGATGTGGAAGTGTGGAGTGGAGGGTGCTGGAGGTTGATTTCTGTGTGTGATTTCCTTGGCTGTTGCTGTGAATGGGGTTTTGTGGAGTGGGCTGTGGCAAGCTCATTGTTTGGCTGAGGTGGTAAACCTCACTCGGTCTCATCTGGTGATCGAGCTTAGTCAGTATTTGCTCTGTCCTGAGCAGCATCCACACTCTGTTAATATATGTGGCGCTTGCTTGCTGCGTAATAAGCACCTCTGCTCTTTTTCCTCAGAGCTTCTGTGTTGAATCCACTGATATGTTACAGCAGCAGTCTGAGAGGACTTTTTAAGTTCTTTCTCTGGTATGGTCTGTCTACAGACCATACTCAGACAGTGTCCAGCAGTGACGTCAGGTGCTCTAAATGTATAGTACAAGTGCTTATTTTCACCTGCCTCCTGTCTCTTTGTGTTGGTCAGAAGCATTTTATCCTGGCTCAGTGGTCACTAACACACATTTGTCCCAATTTCTGCTGCAGCAGCTCAAAGGGTGTAGCTGATGACAGTCTGACCTCCTTCTCCTCCACTCTGTCTCTGTATTATGATCCAGTCCAGGTCCTCCCACAGCCTGTGTAGGCCCACACGTTCAGCAGGATGACGTCATGCACTTGTCCCTCTGGGCTCCGTCCTCTCAGCCTGGTGCTCACCTCGTCCTCTGCTGCTTGATGTACTGGAGTTTCTCTTTAGTATTTAAAAGCAATGTTTTTTTTTCCAACTCCTTCTTTCAAATCTTTCATTTCTTCATACCTTCCTAAAAAAAAGTATATATTTATTGCATGTTAGTACATAGATGTAGTAGGCGTTATGACTTTTACTCTTTTTACTGTTTAGATAAGTTTCTAGTCTGTTTAGTGTGTAAGATACATTTTAACTCTTAATTGTATTTAATAACGCTTTATCAAAAAAAGTCATGGTAAGTATTTACCGACTCTTTTTCCAAGTCCTTCCTTCCAAACTTTGATTTTCTTCTAAAGTCAAAAAAAAGGAAAATGAATTAAGATTTAGTTGGTTGAAATACTTCGCTAAATACTTTGAACTTATACCAAGATGCACAAAACCTGTATAACTCCCAAAGTATTTAGAAAAGTATTTCAACCATTGAAAACATTTCTCAATGTAATGATTCTGGTCGATTGAGACCAAAACTGACTTCCATGACATGAGGTAACAGGCAGTTCAGGCGTCAGTATAATGACAGAACATACACAAGAGAAATACATCAATCAAAAGTATAAATGCTTTTTTGGGAATGATTTTTTATCTTTTCGACCTAATTTTAGTTTAAGAATTTTTTTGTTTGATAAATTTCCATTTTCCTTTTTAAATTAATGTTTAAAATTTAATGGTTATTTATTAACTGATGAATAAATTCAAACGCAGTATTAGGTGTTATGTAGAGAGATGGTCACACTGGACTCCAGCCACACTAGAGGTCAGGAGTGTACAGATTTAAAAGTGCTCTGATTATGTCAGTTTCTTGAGTCTCTCAAGCAGTCTGAAATTTAATGAGTGATTTACAACTCCAAACTTCTTCATCTCCTGAGCCTTGGAGAGCCTGGAAACCAGTGGAACACACATCTCATTTAACTGTCAGATGAATAAATAATGCAAGTGTAAATTGTAAGTGTAACAGAAGTTGGTCTAATGACTGTAGTGATATTTCAGTATTTCAGCAGCTTTAGCAGCAGTTCTTGCTTTTTTTCATCCATCACTCAGTCTACTTTTTCTGAAGTTTCCACAGACAGTTGAACCTTGTTCAGCTCATGGAGTCTTATCTTCACGTTCAAACAGGGAGATTCTCAATTATTCTTGGAGTGCATTCAGAATCCTGGGAGACGGTCAGGTCAGATTATCTATCACACACCCAGAGTGAAAGAGATCCAGTGAAGCTGTTTAATTCTTCTCTTTGTCTCTCTCTTCTCCTGGATACACCATCACACACCAGCCTCCATTTCAGCATCATAAGCTGGATGTGGGAGATGCTCAGACAACCATAGTTCCTACTCTGGCTGCTGGTAGGAAAGAGTCAGTCAGATGGAAGAGTAGAGAGATTTTACATGTTAGAACATGGGATAGCTGAAACCAGTGCTCTGCTGCGCCTGTCCATATTATTATATTTAGATTTATAGATAGATAGACTAAATATTGCAGTGTCATGTACCTTGCCTGGTTTCCCTAGGTACAGTGTAAGGTCACATTTCCTGATGCTGCAACTGGTCAGAAACCCTGATGAACCTCATTCCACTGAGCTTCTTTGATCTTGATTGACTTTTTTTATGTTAATTCAGTCTTTAAAGAAGGTGGAGAGGAAGGTTGGTTACCTTCAGGTATTTACTTTCATTTCAGGTAGAAAGGTCCCATTTCTTCTTTTATATACAGACAGGTGAGGTCCCCCTGAAGATGAGTTCATGCAGCTCCACGCTGTCTGTGAGAAGCTTGGTGTGGAGCCCAGCTGAGATAGACTTCAGCTCAGCTCCAACACTGCTTCTACAGACAGAGTGGAGCTCCTCAAACCACAGACCTGGCTAGAACACACAGAAGCTGTACTGAACTACATCAGGTTCTCTGTGGAACATGTGACAGCAAAGACTCATCCAAGGGACTTCTCCGTCAGAAAGCCACGGAGTGGACATCCTATCGGTCATTCCTCAGAGTCCCTGACTCCGCCTTCAGATCAGGTGATAGGGGCATGATACAGGGCGCCACTAGAGCCTGGCCTGAAGAGGATTGATTAGATCTTTCTGGCCCGGAATGGACCCCACCAGGGCCAGTTGAGCTGGAGTGTGCCGATTCATCAATTCATTTGATTAATCGTGACGTGACACTTGACGATTCAGAATTGATTCATAAATGTTCAAAAATCGATTCTTTTAATAACGGAAGGAAAGTGCAGCGGTCGGAACGAAAAAACTTCTGCCCAGCCCTTGAACTGTTTTGTGTGCCAGTTAATAAACCTATTAACTGATCATCAGTTCATTGCCTGTTTTGTGCTGCACTTGGGTTCATACTATACCCGTCACAGTACAATCTGGCCAGTCATGGACCCAACAGAACCACCGTCACCACAGGATCAGTTTGAAAGAATCGAGAGAGTGCTCATGCTTCATGAGCAACAGATGGAGGAGGCTGCTGCCCATGCCAGACAAGCTGCGGAGGCCCAAGCCAGGGCCATCACAGCCCTCACAGCTCAACTGCAACAGCTGACCTCCACCCTTTTCTCTCCAGCGGCCACAGTCTCTGCACCAGCACCTCCACCTCCTGCTCCAGCTCCAACTCTGCCAGGGATGATATCAGAACCCGGCTGGGGAGGCTAGGCGCTACAATGGGGATCCCAAGCTCTGTCGTCCCTTCCTGACTTCCTGTTCTCTGCTGTTCAGTCTGCAGCCACACACATTGCCACTGAGGGAGCTAAGGTGGCATCGTCATCAACAACCTGACAGATAGAGCTCTCCTCTGGGGAACTGCAGAGTGGGGAGGCAGACTCCTGCCTGTGCTTCATTCCAGGCCTTCTCGGAGGAGCTATGCAAGGTCTTGGGGCTGGGAGCTGCGGGGCCAGATGGCACTTCTGAGCTTCTCTCCATACGGCAGGGAATCAGTCCGTGGCAGACTACTCCGCCGACTTCGGACCAAGGCCCGTCAGAGTGACTGGAACCTGGCTGCACTCGGGATGCCTTTCTGCATGGTCTAGCAGAGTATATCAAAGGCGAACTGGTTTCTTATCCTCTACCTGCCACACTGGATGAACTCGCCGAGCTCAGCACTCGACTGGACCTCCGTGTCAGGGCCGGAGAGAGAGAGAGGAGACAGAACCCTGCACTTTCCACTGCAGCTCACCACCTGAAGTCCCCATCCGCTTCTTCCCGCCCTCACCTGCAACACCTGTCTCTGCTGACCCAGAACCGATGCAACTGGGTGCACCAGACTCACACCAGAGAGGCGTCAGCGTCGCGGATGGGGAACCTCTGTATGTACTGCGGGAAAGCTGGACATTTTCTCTCTCTCTGTCCGTTTAAAGGCAGAGAGCTCCCCAGTGAATGAGGGAAGTCCTGGTGAGTCATGCGGGGTGAAATCTTCCTCTCAGACTAAGCGCCCCCTCTTTCAAGTCCAGCTTCTTTCTCTGATGACTCCACACCCTGGCCACCTTCATTGACTCTGGTTCCGATGGCAATATTATGGGCGAGGGCTTGGCTATACAACTCGGGCTAGAGGGATTCCCCTCAAGCCCCGATTCCTGCCAGGGCCCTGGATGGTCATCTTCTGGGAGCAGTTACCACCAGACTGCCCCTGTTCACATGCTGATTTCTGGTAACCATCATGAGACCATCCAGTTTCTTCTCCTGCCCTCATCAACATTCCTCTGATCCTGGGCTTCCCATGGCTCCCATAAACACAACCCGCATGTCGACTGGACCACAGCCACTATCCTCAGCTGGGCAGCTTCTGCCACCAGGTCTGCCTTGGGATGCATCTATGCCTCGCCAGACTCGCTCCCCAGCACCTGCCGGACCTGGCCAGAGTCCCTACTGAGTACCACGACCTCAGGGAAGTGTTCAGTAAGGCCAAAGCTACCTCGCTGCCCCCCCCCGCCCTTATGACTGTTGTATTGATCTGAAGCCTGGCGCGTCACCTCCTAAAGGCGTCTCTACTCTCTTTCGGTCCAGGCGGGGAGGCCATGGAGAACTATATTAATGACTCTCTGGCTGCTGGAATCATCGCCCGTCCTCATCTCCTGCAGGGCAGGATTCTTTTTTGTGGACAAGAAAGACAAGACCCTGCGCCCTTGCGCCGACTACCGGGGTCTCAATGACATCACCATCAAGAACGGTACCCCTACCACTCATTTCCTCTGCCCATGAGCTACTTCAAGGGCCAAGATCTTCACCAAGCTTGACCCCGTAATGCCTACCACCTCGTGTGCGCATCAGGGAGGGGGCAGTGGAAGACTACTTTCAACACCCCACGGACATTATGAATATTTGGTGATGCCATTCGGTCTCACCAATGCCCCCCCAGCAAATCTTCAAGCCTTGGTGAATGATGTCCTCCGGGACATGATCAATAAATATGTGTTTGTCTACTTAGGCGACATTCTTATCTTTTCCACCTGCCTTGAGGGATCACATTCACCATGTCAGGACTGTGTTGCAGCGCCTCCTGGAGAATTCAGCTGTTCGTTAAGGCTGAGAAATCTGAGTTCCACACCCAGTCAGTGGCCTTTCTTGGCTACATTGTGGCTGAGGGCGCTTGGAGATGGATCCTGCTAAGGTGGGGCGGTAAAGTCCTGGCCAGTTCCTGAGACCCATAAGCAGCTGCAGCGTTTCCTGGGTTTTGCAAACTTTTGTCGGCAGCTTCATCGGAACTATAGCTCCATTGCTGCTCCCTCACCATGTTGACCTCCCCAAAGTCCCTTCCGCTGGTCCCACAGTGCAGACTCTGCTTTCCGGACTCTGAAGAACGTTTCAGCTCTGCACCCATCCTCCAGTTCCCGGACATTGAGCGGCAGTTCGTTGTGGAGGTGGATGCTTCCGATGTTGGAGTGGGTGCAGTTCTGTCTCAGCGAGCAGCAGGTGACCAGAAACTCCATCCATCGCCTTCTTCTCTCGGCGTCTTTCACCTGCTGAGAGAAATTATGACATTGGCAACGTCGGGGAGCTTCTGGCTGTCAAGCTGGCCCTAGAGGAGTGGCGACACTGGCTTGAAGGGACTAAGCAGCCTTTTTAGTTTGGACAGATCACAAGAACCTGGGTACATCCGAGACTGCCAAGAGACTCAACTCCCGACAGGCACGATGGGCCCTCTTCTTCACCAGGTTTGATTTCTCCCTCTCCACAGACCCGGCTCCGCAATGTCAAACCAGGCGCTTTGTCCGCCAGTTTCAGAGAGAAGGGGCGAATCCATCTCTGAGACACCATCCTACCGTCTCCTTGTGTTGTGGCATCCCTGGCGTGGGAAATCGAGGAGAGGTGAGAACCTCTACAGAGGGAGGCTGGTCCCAGTGCTTGCCCCAGATTAGCCTGTATGTGCCTGCAGCCCCTAAGGTCAGAGTACTCCAGTGGGCTCATGCCTCTAAGTTTTCCTGTCATCCGAGGATCAGAGGGAACCTGTGGCGTCCTCCTTAAGCGCTTCTGGTAGTCCACGTTAGAGGAGGACACCGGGAATATGTCAATGCCTTCTGCAACCAGAACAAATCTTCCGTCAGGCCCGTCTGGTCTTCTACAGCACTTCCTGTGCACGCCTTCTGTGCCATCTCGATGACTGGTCTGCCACCATCCCCTGAGGGAAGCAGCCAGCCACCCACTATTGTGGACCGCTTCTCTAAGATAGCCCTTAGTCCCTTACTAGCTTCCATCAGCTAAAGAGACTGCCCAATACTAACAGCATAGAATAGAATAGAATGCCTTTTATTGTCATTATATATCTTTTTCACAACAAGATGAAAAGCAACTCCTTCTTCAGTGCAAATGTGTGTAAATATACAACATAGAATAGAATAAAATAAAATAAAATAAAATAAAATAAGTTTAGTGCAAGTTCAAAAATATATAAAAAGAAAACTATACAAAAATATGAAAAGAGTTATAAAAAAGGAAAAAATACAATGGGAGGGGTAAGGTGCACAGTTCAAGGAAGTATGGGTTATTGCACATTAATGGATATTGCACAGTATACAGATATTGCACAGTGAGTGGAAAGAAGGAAGTCCGGGGACTCAGGGGAATAGACTGTGGGGTTCAGTGCATGTGAGTGAGTTCAGTATGGTTATGGCTTTTGGGAAAAAACTGTCTCTGAGTCTGTTAGTCCTTGTTCTGATGTGCCTGTAGCGTCTTACTGAGGGCAACAGGCCAAACAGATTAAAGCCAGGGTGGGAGCTGTCCTTGGTAATGCTCTTTGCTCTGCTGAGGCAGCGGGAGGTGTAAATGTCCATCAGGGAGGGGAGGGAGCAGCCGATGATCTTCTGTGCCGCCTTTACCACCCTCTGAAGCCTCTCCCTGTCAGCCATGGTGCAGCTGCCGTACCATACTGTAATGCAGTACATCAGCAGGCTCTCAATGGACGAGCGGTAGAAGGTCAGCAGCCGGATGGAGTCCAGGTTGTGCTTCCTGAGGACCCTCAGGAAGTGTGGCTGCTGCTGAGCCTTCTTGATGACCGCTGTGATGTTCTCTGTCCAGGAGATGAGGATCCCAAGAAACCGGAAAGTATGGACTCTCTCCACGCACTCGCCGTTGATGTAGAGGGGGGCTAAGTCGGTGCTGTGCCTCCTGAAGTCGACAATGATCTCCTTGGTTTTCTTGGTGTTCAGAGCCAGGTTGTTCTCTGAACACCAGGATGCCAACATCAGGACCTCTTCTCTGTAGGCTGCTTCATCCCCCTTTGAGATGAGTCCGACCACTGTAGTGTTGTCAGCAAACTTGACAATGAGGTTGTTGTTGTGGGCCAGACTGCAGTCGTTGGTGTAGAGGCAGTATAGGAGCCCTTAACAGTCCGGCCAAATTTGCCCAAAACGCCTGTCAAAAACATACCCAAATTAAATTCAAAGCTGTTCTTGAGCCCTTAGGAGTACATTCAAAAGTTTGGTCTCTTTGTGAAGGTAACACTCTTAAGTTTTTATTTCAGCAGTCCGATGTACTGTAATTGTAACTGGTATGGAGTAAGAGAATATTAAACACAGAACAAAAAAAAAATTTTTTCCTCCTTTGCACAGGTTTTTCAGTGGGTATGTCCAGGCGTTCTCAAGAGCTATCCAAAATGGGCACTTTGGATAGCTCTTGGGCACGCCAGGATAAAAAAAGAGTATAACTGTTGAATCCTTCAACATACAGAAAGAAACGTGACACTTAGAGGAATCATATTCCATATTCCACATTCATATTCATATTCACAAATAGTAGTACTAAAATAAAGTTATGGAAGAAAAAACACATTTAATGCTCATTATTCT
>JAFBJY010001278.1:55000-156042 GCA_016801885.1 Toxotes chatareus | reverse complement strand
GTTTTTGAACGTTAAAAGAAAGAAAAAACAGAAAAAAAACACTTTTCCTTTAAACCAAAAACCATAATCCCTGCCCCAAGGGGGAAACCAAAGTTGAAAAGAAAATCCCCCAGATAATCGCATAAATAAACAACACAACAAACATCCCATAAACTGAAACACTGACATCAACAAAAAAAGGTTTTGACTTACAAAACCCTTTGGGAGCTGATCTGGACTTCCTTATTTTCCCTCTTGTCCTTGAACGCATATCCCCCCCTTCCTTGTCAATAATTGGAGAAATATCTGGTGCTTCTTTTCCTAAATCATGAGAAGTCCTGTCCAGTCCACTGTTTCTGCTCTTTTGACTTCTGAACCTTTTTCTGGCTTGTTCCACTTACGAGCCTTGACACCCAGACTGAGAATTTGATACATCAAAGGCATCGGACAAACACACACTCTCTTTTCTTCTCTTTTACTTATATTTTGGAGGACATGTTGCCATAGACAACCTTGCCCCTTCCTTTAACCATCATCTAAAACCCTAACACTACCAAAACATAACCCATACTAATGATATTCAATCTTCTCAAAAATACCAATGAATTGAATAATCACTCAGGACCATTCAGCTGGGTTGGTGAATTCCAGCACCAAGGCCCAGCAGAAAGTTGTATCACTGTTGTGTTAAGTGTGTGAGAAACTCTTTCTATATCCTGCTGTATCAATTGTCAGGTACATAAGGACTCTTCATGTGATGAACAACTCAGCAAAAAATAACATGACAATTGGATTATTACTGGTTCAAAATTGGACTTCTTTGGGACCAATTATTTCCACTCACTCAACAGCTGTCACTAACATGTCCACACCCTGGAGTCTTCCACATTCACATACACTGTTCACACAAACACACAGTAGAGAAGAGAGAAGAAAAGAGCTCCCAAGAGGAAATATTGTGGTGTGACAGAGTTTGGGACAGAAACAGACTTAATGCTGCTCTTTGTTGCTCAGAGCAGCTCAGGTGTCTTTTCTTGTTTATCATTACAGGGACAGAAGCAAGGAGTGTTTAACCTCCATCCATCATCTCATACACACTGAACATGGTGGGTGTTTGGGGACCTTGACCTCTGTGTATGAAAGCAATACCCAGCCATGTTGGGACTGATAAACAGAGATGAGTCCTTACACAGAAGAGGTGGGAGACTAACAAACTGGTGCGTAACAACCTAAATCTGAACACAAAAAAAAAAAGAACTAATCTTGATTTCAGGAGGAAGCAGGATGAGCACCACCACTCTGTTTGAATAGGGAAGTGGTGGAGAGTCAACAGTTTAATTTTGGCCATGCACTCAGTGAGGATCTGACCTGGGCAAAACACACTCTCTGGTCAAGGGCACAACAAAAACTTACTCCTGAGGACTCTCAGGAAGGTGAAACCCACTCAACAGCTCTTGTGTCCTTTTGCGGAGCACCATTGAAAGTGTTGACCCATGGGATCCTCGTGGTATGGCAAAGTTCAGCAGCAACAAGATGACCCTTATTAGATGTTCTTATTTGAATGTTCAACTTTCACTATAATCTTAAACCCAAGCAAAACCCTTATTTTTTTTGTCTCAAATAAGCGGAAATCTAAAATGAGGTAAATAATTGTTAAAATAAGATCCATTACATCTCTCACTCAAGTCTCATCAAAATAAATCTTATTTTAAGATTCAGATAACAAACTTAAGTTCTTGATAGGTTAAACAAAAAGCATCTGAAAGAAACAGAGATTATTGCTCTGACTTCAAGCATGTTCAAACAATGTGGAAGAAAAGAATGATACAACCTAACCACAGCTCATCATTACAGTCATGGCTTTTGTGACCAGTGTTTGTTAACAGGCTGAAACCAAAACTGATACCCAATACATCAATGCATCACTTCTCATCATATTAATGTCTACTTCTGAGCAATAATATCACAAAGCTATTTTAAAAAATAGGAAATACAGCCAATGAGTTATATATTCTAAAGATAAGGACGGTTTTTAGGTTTTAAAGGGTTTTGTTTAAGATGAAGTAAGCCTTGTTTCAAGATGAACCAGCTTGGGTTAAGCAACTTATCATTCTTCCAAATGAGTATTTTCTCTAAATTTTAATATAGAGATAGATAGATGAAGATAGATAGATAGATAGATAAAATTTTTTTTTTTTTTAAAATTTTTTCAGCGTTTGCAAAAAATAAGAAAACAAAATATTATTATTTATATTTAGTGTTTCACATATTTGGGGCTTAAAATTAAATTTTAATTAATCTCATTTTAATTTTCTGTTATTTTAAGCCTTCTGAATACATCTTTAGACATTTTTGCTATTTCTACAAACTTAATTCAAAATCTGCGAGATGAAATGATGATACCTTTTCCCTCAGATTTAGTGTTTTTTATTTGTTTTAGACACCTTTTTTTGCAGTGTTGTTCTTCTTTTGTACCGTGTCTGTTTGTTGGGAATAAAACATATGAGTTAATCCGAATTCCTTGTTTTTGTTTCCTGTATAGTGTCTTATCCTAAGGCCATTCTATTTGAGATGTCTGTCAGCTTATCTTTATGAACATCTCTCATGCAGCTGCACACCTAATACATCGTGCACACACACACAACACACACACCTGGGAGGACAGCTTACAATTTTCCACACATCTTGGCCTTACAAGAACAAAACCTAGATCAGTAACAGGGTAGACTATTGGATCTTTTGGTATAGCTCATTAAATCATTAAGCTGTTCCTGTCCTTTCCTCTTGCAGTCAAGATAATCATTACAATAGGTCCAGGTGATGATCATTTGTGTTTGAGCTATACTGTTTCATGCAGGTGACAAGGTGGCCTGTTGGGAACCTCAGACACCTATTATACTGAATCTAGAAACTTTTTTTTTTTTTATTTAAGATGCTTTCAGAAATTTGAAAAGTTATTTTGGGTGGATGTTCATGGTGATCAAAACCACAGGAAAATTTTAAATTTTATACTTGTGATTTAGGAATTGACTGTTATTTTGTCAGAAACAACAGTAATTAAACTTTATCCTCTTGCACTGTGTGATTGATATTCCTCCTGTGACTAAAGATCAAACTAATATAGATAAAGCCAGATCACTAAATGGCAGTCTTGAATACACATGTAAAGTGTGTATTTAAAAAATTTTCACTTAAAACAATACATTTTTCTTTGATTTTTTAAAATTTGATTAGATTCCCCAACTTCGAATTAAATAAATGGTGGATAAAAAGAAATTTTAAACGGGAAACTAAAAACTCTTAAGTATTTAAAACTAAACACACATTAACTAATAACTTGATTTAAAACTGCTAAAGTGACTGACTTCTCTGTCTCGGCAGTGTGGCTGCGTGGGTGTGTGAATGGATGGGGGGGGCACGCCCATTCATCAGTCCACCGCTTGTCCCAAAGAAGCTTTCAGCACCCGCTGTGCATGATGCTCCTGTACCTTTTTCCCAGAGAGAGGGAGAGAACAGGCCGAGGAGGGTGGTTGAGAGTCACTGATGATGGATTGTCGGGACGGAGTCTGTGGTGATCTCCTTCAGGAGCAGGGAGGGGCACCAACAATTCTGATGGCAGTCTTAATGTCTCTTGTCGTTGCTCGTGGACCTGCAGCTCCCAAACCAGGAGTGAAGCTGAGCCTCAGGATGTTTTGATGGTGCCCTGTAAAATGTGATGAGGTGAGGTGTGGGAGTCCTGCCTTTCTGAGTCTCCGGAGGGGTGGAACATTTTGTCTAACCTAACCCTTTTCAATCAATCAGCCATTTCCTTTGTTTTGTCCACATTGATGGTGAGGTTGGGATCCACCACATTCAAGCTGCTCCACCCCTCCAGTCTGTAAGCCGACGGATTGTATTAAAAGCTGAGCTGAAGTCCATGAAATGCTCTGCTGTAGGGTCTCCCGGTGTGACAGTGTGAGGTGGGGTATGGTGCAGATGGCGTCCTCTGTGGTTGGTTTACTTTATTTGCAAATTGAAGGGGTCCAGGTTTTATTGGGAGATTGTTCTTAATATGTTTAAAACCAGCTGCTCAAGACATTTGGTCGCAATTGAGTGTGTGAGGGTCAATGGGTGAAAGGAAGTCATTTCAGGCAGGCTGGATCGCTGTAGTCAGTGATGTTCTGAAAACCCTTCCGGTCGATGTGGATCTTTATACGCACATGGAAGTAGCTGTTCAGTTTTGTCACGTACAAGCCTCGTCCCCTCTCTGATCCCTGTGACAGGATTTTCCTTGTCCAGACTATTTGCTGCTGCAACATCCCCAGATTTATAGTACAGAGTTCCAGGCTCTCAGCAGAGAATAAGCGTTTTTGTGTGTTTGTGGTTGGCTGCTTACTCCTGATGGTTTTGATCACTGTCCATCATCCTATACATTTATTAATGTAGTCAGTGACAGACAATGTATATTCCCTGGAGGGTCAAGAAACATTTGTCATATGCTGCCTCTTTGAAATGTCCCCACTGAGCTGATTCTCAAGCAGTGTGACCCACCTGAAATGTGGTCACATTTTTGTGTTGTTATATATATTTTATTTTGTGATTTTAGTTCATTTTTGGGAGCTGTCACTTACCACTGTGGCCTGCATTGAATTTACCTATGACAGTAGGGGGGCAATAGGGGGCGTTTACTTTGTCTTCTTCATGCTGATTTAAGAGTTACTTTCAGACCGGAAGCTCACTGTCATTCTAATCGCAGAGCCACCAGTCTGAAAACTACACTAAACGTCTTGTGCTTCTTTCTCCTGTTTATCAGGTTAGTTTGGTGTGAAATGAATAGTATCTATGTGACTATAATAACAATAAATACACAATCCGATAACTGTAAACTGTAAAGTGTTCGGCCAGATGTCGTTTTTTGTTTGAGAGCCTGGGTGGAAACCAGGGCAGGTGCTACGGTAGTAATGCAAGATGGCGGCCCCATGTAACGTCGTTTCAGAAACACTGATTCCAGCTTACACTCCCCAAAAATAGAATTCCCGTCTGTTGTATTATGGCAATTTTGTAATGTGCTTTGGTGAACTGTGTGTTATATCAGATGTATGACTAGCGATTTTATTGTGTTCGAGCTGGTTATAATAACGTTCAACTCTCTGTATTAATGGTTGAAAGCTCTCGGTATTACTGCTTACAGTAAAACACGGTAATGCAACGAGCATTAGTTATTAAAGACTATAGGAAAGTAAGAAGAGTAATTATTACCTATTGGAACATTGCCAAGTGCATTTTTATTGAAGGTGAATATTCCTTTGAAGGATAAGTACAATGAATGAAACTGTATTCTGGCAATTTATTGTATTGTTTTGGAGTGCTAGGTTTGTTATGCAAAAGAAATGGGAAGTATACTGAACTGTGTATTTGAGGTTACTGTGTAGAATACATTCTAACGAGATGCGACCAGTCTGAAAACTACACTAAACGCCTTGTGTGCTTCTTTCTCCTGTTTATCAGGACAATATTATCTCCGTATGTTTGTCCTATATACCTGGGACCTGCAACAGATATTTCTCTCGGTGAGCTAATGGACAAGGAGCTAAATGTGACTGCAGTCACAGGTGAGGAGGTGCCCTATGACGGGTGGGTTGAGGTAGTAGTAAACCTGCAAGGAAATGATGACCCAGATTTATCCATCCGTGTGCCCTTCTTAGTGAGTCGCCTGAACCTAGACAGGCCATTAGTTGGTTTCAATGTAATCCAAGAACTCATTAAAAGTAATGAAGGCCAACCCAAGCTCATGTCCATTTTGTCCAATCTCCTTGCCGGTGCAATGGAAATTGATGATGCTCGTGCAGAAGCCATAGTGGCTTTTATTCAGACTGAGAGCTCCTCAGAAGAGGAACTTGCTGTTGTAAAAGTGGGTTTCAAAAGGGTCACAGTTTGTTCCGGTCAGGTAGTTTACATTAAGTGCAGGGTACCAGCCAATATTAACCCCTCAGAGACAGTTGTGTTATTTGAACCCAATCTTGACAGTGCACAACTGGAGACATTGAGCGTTGGAGCAGGCTTGATGGAGATTCACCAGACAGACAGACCTTTCATTAAAGTGCCAGTGTCAAACCACTCCAGCCAGGATGTGGCGTTGCCCAGTTTCACAGTTTTAGGCAGCATCGAGCCTATTGACAAAGTCATAGAGACAGACAGTCCCCATAGTGACCCTAACAATGTCCATGTAAACACTGTTGATTCCTCACCTCCCTCCAGTTCTAATCTGGTTCCACCCACTGCAGACATGTGGCACCCACCAGTAGACGTCAGTCATCTGACAGATGAGCAGCAAAAGGAGGTCAAACAAATGTTAATGGAGGAATCAGGAGCCTTTGCACGTGATGACGGGGACATTGGTAACATCCCAAGCCTCCAAATGACCATCAGTTTGAAAGACGACATTCCAGTCCAAAAACATATACATCCATTCCTAAGCCACTCTATCACGAGGTCAAACAATACATAGTTGCTTGCAAAAGGCTGGATTGTCAAATCAAGGTCACCCTTTGCAGCACCTGTAGTCTGCGTCAGAAAACGTGATGGATCCCTAAGACTGTGTATTGATTACAGGCAGCTGAATCAGAAGACCATCCCAGACCGCCACCCACTGCCTCGCATCCAGGATCTCTTGGACACCCTTGGTGGTCACAGCTGGTTCACCATACTTGACCAAGGGAAAGCCTACCACCAGGGCTACATAGCTGAAGGATCCCGCCACATGACAGCCTTCATATCGCCTTGGGGCCTATATGAGTGGGTGAGAATACCATTCGGTCTTTGCAATGCACCTGCTGCTTTTCAGCGCAGCATGGAGGAGATGCTTGTCACTTTGCGTGGCGACTGTTGTATTCCATACCTTGATGACATCTTATGTTACTCCAAGTCCTTTGCTGATCATATTGACACAGTACGTCAAGTCCTGAGAGCCTTGCAGCGTCATGGTGTCAAGCTGCGCCCCACAAAATGTGAGCTGTTCAAGTCAGAGGTCAGGTATGTGGGCAGGCTGGTGTCAGCTAATGGTGTAAGGATCGACCCAAAAGACATTGAGGCTGTAAAGTCATTGGGTGAGAAGACACCCACCACGGTGGGGGATGTCCGTAAGCTGTTAGGCTTTCTGAGTTACTACCGGATGTATATCCAAGACTTCTCCCGTATTGCTAAGCCAATATATGGGCTACTGCAGGTGAAGGGAAATCCTGATGCAACTCGGGGAATGACAAAGAAAGGTAGAGGAGCTCAGATGTCTTCAAAGACCCCCATACAGTGGGCTGACTGTCATCAGACCATCCTGAAGCAGCTCATTGGCATCCTGTCACACCCACCTGTGCTTGCATACCCTGATTTCGAACTGCCATTTGTTCTCCACACCGATGCCTGTCAGCTGGGACTCGGTGCCGTCTTGTACCAACGACAGAGTGGAAAGTTGAAAGTCATTGCATATGGCTCAAGGACACTGACCCCTGCTGAGAAGAACTACAACCTCCACTCTGGAAAGCTGGAGTTCTTGGCCTTAAAGTGGGCAGTATGTGAAAAATTCAGGGATTATTTGTTTTATGCCCCGTCCTTTACAGTGTATACAGACAATAATCCGCTGACATACGTGATGGGTACTGCAAAGCTGAACGCCACAGGCTTCAGGTGGGTTGGAGAGCTTTCTGACTTCGATTCAATCTTAAGTACAGGCCAGGAAAAGTCAACGTGGATGCGGACACACTCTCTCGTCTCCCCCTGGACATAGACAGCTATGTGGAAGAGTGTACTGAAGAGATCAGCAGAGATGCCATCTGTGCAACTTGGGAGGGAAGTGAGGCTGCGAAAAAGAATGACATTGCCTATGTTGCTTCTCTTAACTTGGCACAAGGCTCAGGGTCACAAGTTAAGTCCACACTACCGACCTTCAGCCAAAGTGAACTGATCAGAGCTCAGAGGCAGGATCCAGCCATCAGTGAGATAATCAAGCTTAAACAGTCAAAACTAGCGCTGACAAATGAAGACAGAAAGAAAGCAGGTGGCCCTGTTAAAAGACTCATGCATGAGTGGGGTAAGCTGTATCTGGAATGTGACCTGCTGTACAGGAGAGCAGGCAGAGAGCGTCAACAGCTCGTCCTACCTCATGGAATATCGAGCCCTCGTACTGAAATATCTCCATGATGACATGGCTCACCTGGGATCAGAGAGAGTGATTGGGCTGGCGAGAGATCGCGTTTTTATTGGCCCTTTATGAAAAAGGACATTGAGGCCTATGTCACAAAACAGTGCCCCTGTATCAAGAAAAAGAACCCTGTGGTCCATGATAGAGCACCAATGGGCAGTATCACAACTACTGCACCCCTTGAGCTTGTGTCCATTGATTACATGCACTTAGAAAAGAGCAAGGGTGGATACGAATATATACTAGTAGTTATAGACCATTTCACCCGATTTGCCCAAGTGTATCCCACCCGAAATAAGTCAGGCAGAACAGCTGCAGAGAGGATATTTGGTGACTTTTTCATGCGGTTCGGATTTTGTTCTCGTCTACATCATGATCAGGGTAAAGAGTTTGAGAACACCCTGTTTAAGACCCTGCAGCAGCTGTCTGGGGTGAGTCACTCCAGGACAACCCCATATCATCCCCAGGGAAATCCTGCAGAGCGATTTAATCGGACGTTGCTCCAGATGCTGAGAACACTGCAAGAAGGTGAAAAGAGAAACTGGAAGGATCACTTACCACAGGTGGTGCACTCCTATAACTGCACTAAACATGAGGCTACAGGTTTCTCACCCCACTATCTAATGTTTGGTCGCCACCCCCGCCTCCCCATAGACCTACTATTTGGTCTGTCCACTGAGAAGGAGGGTGAAACATCACAAGGGTACGCTGACAGATGGGCCGTGAGAATGAAAGAGGCCTACCGAATTGCATCTGAGAATAGCCAACAGTCCAGTGCATGAGGTAAAAAGCGCTATGACCGTCACATGAAAGGGGTTGTGCTACAGCCGGGTGATAGAGTCTTAGTCCGCAACATGAGTGAGAGAGGAGGCCCGGGAAAACTCAGGTCCTACTGGGAACAAACGGTAAACATTGTGAGGGAACAAATAAATGACAGTCCTGTGTACAAAGTATCTCCAGAGACAGGTGGTGCAAAAGTCCGCACTCTACACAGGAATCTCCTTCACCTGGTAAATGACTTACCTGTGGGTCATGTTGAACAGCCAGAGAGCCAAACACAGGCTAAAGGGAGGCAGAGAAGTCGGAATCAAGTTGAAAGGAATACACAGAGAGAGAAATCCCAAAGTAGTGCTTCATCCGACTCTGACGAGGATGCCCCCAGAACACAATACTGGCTTAGAGTAAGGCCATCTGAGTCACAACGGTCAGATGTAATAACCACCTATGTACCTGACAGAAACTCTGTGACTTATCCATCCTTACGGGAACAGGGAAGGATGACCACACCAGCGGGGGAGCACAGACAGGATCTCAGCTTCAGAGAAGAGGAACAAGGACTGATGGAGCCAGAGCAAATTGAAGATGAATATGGACAGAGTGAATATGGATATGAACAGACTGCAGGCTATGATGAACAGAATGCAGGAAATTAACCTGACCAAGCCAGGTATGACGCTAACCATAACAGTCCTGTATTGCCTCAGTGTGATTCAGTCAGGAGACCAGTGCGAGACAGGAGACCACCCAGAACACTGACCTATGAGTCTCTTGGTCAGCCGTCCTACCAGTCGGTGGGGTCAGTCAACAGTATTGGGCTTTGTAGACCACTAACATTGCCAGCATGGGGACTACAGTCCGGCCCAACACCTCACGTCTCACCATATTTCACACACTATCTAACACCGCCATACACTGTCATGATGCCATACACGGTCACTTCATTTGCATGCTGACTACACGCAGGTTTGATTTGAAGAGAAAAGGTGTTTTTGTTGTTGTTGTTTTGTGACGGGTGAGTTTTGGATGCCGGAGTCATTTTCTTTGTCGGGGGCGTGTGACCCACCTGAAATGTGGTCACATTTTTGTGTTGTTATATATATTTTATTTTGTGATTTTAGTTCATTTTGGGAGCTGTCACTTACCACTGTGGCCTGCATTGAATTTACCTATGACAGTAGGGGGCAGCATAGGGGCGTTTACTTTGTCTTCTTCATTGATTGGAAGCTATTACTTTCAGACCGGAAGCTCACTGTCATTCGAACGAGAGCGACCAGTCTGAAAACTACACTAAACGTCTTGTGTGCTTCTTTCTCCTGTTTATCAGGTTAGTTTGGTGCGAAATGAATAGTATCTATGTGACTATAATAACAATAAATACACAATCCGATAACTGTAAACTGTAAAGTGTTCGCCAGATGTCGTTTTTGTTTGAGAGCTTGTGGGTGAAACCAGGGCAGAACACGGTAGTAATGCAAGATGGCGGCCCCATGCACGTCGTTTCAGAAACACTGATTCCAGCTTACACTCCCCAAAAATAGAATTCCCGTCTGTTGTATATAATTTGTAATGTGCTTTGGTGAACTGTGTGTTATATCAGATGTATGACTAGCGATTTTATTGTGTTCGGAGCTGGTTATAATACGTTCAACTCTCTGTATTAATGGTTGAAAGCTCTCGGTATTAATGTTTACAGTAAAACACGGTAATGCAACGATGTTATTGTAAAGACTATAGGAAAGTAAGAAGAGTAATTATTACCTATTGGAACATTGCCAAGTGCATTTTTATTGAAGGTGAATATTCCTTTGAAGGATAAGACAATGAATGAAACTGTATTCTGGCACTTATTGTATTGTTTTGGAGTGCTAGGTTTGTTATGCAAAAGAAATGGGAAGTATACTGAACTGTGTATTTGAGGTTAATGTGTGAATACATTCGAACGAGAGCGACCAGTCTGAAAACTACACTAAACGTCTTGTGTGCTTCTTTCTCCTGTTTATCAGGACAATATTATCTGTATGTTTGTCCTACATACCTGGGACCTGCAACATTCTTTAAGTGCTTCCTCCTAATATATTTTTACATTCTCAGGAATTATAAGATTAATAGAGTCTGAGATTAAATTTATTTTAGAAGTAGTTCAGTGGTTGTAGTGGTTGTTGTAGCAGTAGTAGTAGTAGTATTATCTATTCTACTTGCAGCAGTAGTGGAAAGTAATTGCATCAGAGTAACTGATTTAGCTTTTGTTTTTACTGTTTATGTTATCTAATAACATGTTATACTATAATGCTGTTTGTAGTATAAATTGAATTATTATAGTTTGGAAGAAAGGCTCCAGCTTGTTTTTTTCTTAGTTTAAATGTTCTGCTCTAGTTTGTGAATTTGTTCGTACAAGTTCCAGTCATGTTCTCACATGAATGAAAATGCCAATCACAAAATTCACTCAGCTCAGCCAATCAAAAAATTTGGGATCCCCTTTCCCCCTCTCAATTTAAATGTCATCTGCAGTACCAGGTGTTCAATGTTCAATTCCCATAACTCAAACCTAAGATCTAAAGAAAGAAAAATAATGGGGAAATTAGCTGCAATTCTCCACAACCACGATGGAGATGATTAATCTGTTTTATCACTTTGGGTTAAAATCGGAATAAAAAAAAAAGAAAGTCCAGGTGGGGGGTGGGGGGGGTGGGGGGTCTCAGTGTGTCTGCAGAGACTGTGTGAAGGACAGAGCAGCAGGGGCAGTCAGATACACTGATGACTCTTTCAGACCCGGGGAAAAACACACAGGGATGATGGTGGACTTAAAAAAGGGCTGTTCCCCAGGCAGTTCAGACTGCAGCCGAGTCTTCCCATTTCTTCTGGTTCCTCTGTCAGCCCTTGGGATAAACCCTCCTCTCCCTCTCCTCCCAGTAACATGGACCAATCAGACCTCTCCCCAAAACCCTTAAACCTCTCGGGATCTGGGACCAGCCCTCTGTCCCCCACCCCCTTCACTCTCTCCTTTAGAAAGATCCTACCCCCATCTTTTGGGGAAAAGAAGACAGACAACAGAGGTGATAAACCCAGTGTTTCAGAGACTCACTTCACCCCTGTCAGTCACTGATGCAGAAACCCCAGATAAAAGCAGGGACTTCATCCTTTCAACAGAAGTGGACAGGGGGCACAGTTTCCTCTCACCCCATTTTAAACTTTGGGTAAGACACTGGCGGGAATTTTTAGCATCAAGGTGTTTCCAAATTTCCCAAGTCCCGGAAAAAAACTGCTGAGTCAGACTCCAAACTGCACAAACAGTTTGAGGGATTACTCTGAACATTAAACTCATTTCCATTTAAAAAAAGGGTCTCTGTGTTTATGAACTCTGATCTGCTTCGAAATATCAGGATAAACATGGAGGGTGTCACAAATTCTGACAGATGGACGATATAGATTGATCATGGCTTAAAAAGGTTCTGCTCTGTTTAGACCCCATGCACAAAAAGTCATGATGCTTCTCTGAAATCAAGCCAGTGATTTCAGGCCGTCAGACTGATCTAGGCTGTGACAAAAATCAGAGTGTTCTGACTTTGTCAGTGTTTCAATAAAGTTATGTTGTGTTGTGTGGGATTGAGCTCCACCTTGTGACGTTTTCTGCGTGCTGCAGCTTTTCTGCCGGACTCTGGTGTGTGTAGCGATGTTCGAGTGCTCCACCACAAAGTTAATTGTCAAGCCTTAGAATGGAACCGACGGTATGAGTGGATGCATTTCGTTTATTTGTTTGTTTGTGGCACTGGGGTCCTATTTCAGGTAGTGTTTGAGATGTTTATTTTAAGTTTAAGAAAACATGCTAATCGTTCAGCCAAGCGCTAGCAAGAAGCTAGTTAGGCCATTATGGCTAATTTACCTTATTGTTTAGCCTCATTGTGTGTTCTGATGTGAACTGTAGTATGTAATAATAATTATTTTGTAACATGTTGTGTATCTATTTGTGTTTCAGTTTTACAAAAGACATAAGAGTCAGTAAAGCAATAAGAAAAATCTACTGGGTCTTTTTATTTGCTAGCTATTTGTCAGCCAGGACAGAATAAGTGCAGCCTGTTACGGCAGCCCGATTTTCTTTCACTTTTATTCTACTTTTCTTATCTTTGAAGCACTTTTCGTTATTTTTCTTTACGTTGGATTACTTTCTTTTCATCACACTGAGACATGTGGGTTGTGAGATTTTTGGGGCTTTTGTTTGCCGTTGCGTTACTTTTTTTCGGCGTAGCGACGCAACAACTCCACTCGACCCGCATTGTTTACACCAGGGACCAGCTGTTAGACCTCAAGCCGGCTTTTTCACTGACAAGGCAAGAGGAGATCCCTGTTGAAATTTGGCGCAAGACACACCGGGGATGCAGAGGAAACAAAAAGTTACGGAGGAAGAGGGAGGCTCTGAAACATCAAAGGAGAAGTTTTAAGCCGTGTCTCCCCTCTATCATCATGGGGAATGTGAGGTCCCTCGCAAATAAGATGGACGAGCTGATGGCGCTGGCCCAGAGTCAGAGAGAGTATCGTGAGTGTAGTGTGATGTGCTTCACAGAGACATGGCTGCACCAGGATGTTCCTGATACCATCAGAGGCTTCCACACGGTCCGTGCCGACAGAGAGTGCGTCAGGAGCGGTAAGCGCAAACGGGGAGGGCTTGCCGTTCTGGTGAATAATTGGTGGTGTAACCCCGCTCACATCACCGTGAAGGAGCGCATCTGTGGCCCGGATGTTGAACTGTGTTCTGTCGGACTTCGTCCATATTATCTGCCCAGGGAGTTTTCTCATGTTATCATGGTGGCAGTTTATGTTCCCCCCTCTGCAAACCCAAACACCGCATGTGACGTCATTCACTCTGCAATAGCCCGGTTACAGACTCAGCACCCGAGTGCATTCATTGCTATCTCGGGTGACTTCAACCATGTTAATTTGGACTCCACACTTCCCACTTTCACACAGTTTGTGAACTGTCCTACCAGGGAAGGAAGAACAATAGACCTGCTGTATGCTAATGGAAGGGATGCTTACAGCTCTTCCCCCCTCCCCCCACTGGGTAGGTCAGATCACAACCTGGTTCACCTCACCCCCTGCTATGTGCCTCTTGTCAAGAGTCTGCCTGCAACTTCAAAGACTGTGAGGAGATGGACAGACGAGGCTAAGGAGACACTTCAGGGCTGCTTTGAGGTGACAGACTGGCAGGCACTCTGTGAGCCCCATGGTGACGACATTGATGGGCTCACTGAGTGCATCACAGCATACATAAACTTCTGTGTGGACCCCAGATCACCCCCCAGCAGACTCTGCAGTACAAAGGCAACCATCAGCTCCACTCTCTCTCCCTCCCCCCTCCTCTTCTTGCTCTCCCTCATCTCCATATGAACACCTCACTCCCACCTCCTCCTCGGACTCCCCTGACTGCACTCAACAGAGAAGCACATACACCCCTACCCTACCTGACACCTCCACACTGAGCTTCACTGCTGATTAGGTGAGAAGACAGCTGAACAGACTCCATGCAGGCAAGTCAGCAGGCCCGGATGGCGTGAGCCCAAGGGCCCTGAAGACCTCTGCCCCCCAGCTATGTGGAGTGTTTCACTATGTCTTCAACATGAGTCTCAGTCTTCAGAAGGTCCCCATGTTGTGGAAGACATCATGCCTTGTTCCTGTACCAAAGACGCCGCGTCCTAGCGACCTCAAGGATTACAGGCCTGTTGCGCTGACGTCACACATAATGAAGACTCTGGAGAGACTCATCCTGGAGCAGCTCCGACCTATGGTCCAACCACTGTTGGATCCCCTTCAATTTGCCTACCAGCCCCGTCTTGGAGTGGACGACGCCATCATCTACCTGCTCAACCAAGTCTACACCCACCTGGACAAACACTGTGAGGGTCATGTTTTTTGACTTCTCCAGTGCATTTGACACCATCAGGCCGACTCTGCTGGGTGAGAAGCTGACAACGATGCAGGTGGTTGCCCCACTGGTGTCCTGGATTGTGGACTACCTGACTGTACCACAGTACGTGCGCCTGCAGTGCTGTATGTCAGACAGAGTGATCAGCAACACTGGGGCTCTGCAGGGGACCGTCCTCTCTTCCTTCCTCTTCACTCTCTACACCACAGACTTCAGCTACTGCACAGAGACCTGCCACCTTCAGAAGTTTTCTGACGACTCTGCTGTAGTAGGATGTATTTCAGGTGGTGATGAGAGTGAGTACAGGACTGTGGTTGACAACTTTGTCACGTGGAGCAGGAGAAACCACCTGCAGCTCAATGTGACAAAGACAAAGGAACTGGTGGTAGACTTGAGGAGGACCAAGGCTAGGGTGACCCCTGTTACCATTCAAGGGGTCAATGTGGACATGGTGGAGGAGTACAGGTACCTGGGGGTGTACCTGGATTACAAACTGGACTGGTCCAAAACGTGGACAATGTGTACAGAAAGGGCCAGAGCCGTCTCTATTTTCTGAGACGGCTAAGGTCCTTCAACATCTGCCGGACGATGCTGCGGATGTTCTATGAGTCTGTGGTGGCCAGTGTCATCCTGTACGCTGTTGTCTGCTGGGGCAGCAGCCTGAGGGTAAAGGACACTAACAGACTCAATAAGATCATCAGGAAGGCCAGCCATGTTGTGGGGGAGGAACTGGACTCACTGAACACAGTGTTGGAGAGGAGAATGTTGTCCAAAGTTAGGACAATATTGGACTCTCACACCCTCTCCACCATGTGCTGATTAGTCACAGAAGCTCGTTCAGCAACAGACTCCTTGTTCCACGCTGCACAACAGAGCGACACAGGAAATCATTCCTGCCTGTCGCAATCAAGATACACAATTCAGAACTCTAAAAAAAACCCAAAAAACTCATGTATACTGTGTATACATCATTTTTGAAACAGTTAAAATACATACCTCATGTATATAATGCAAATAAGAAGATGTCTTTATGTTTTTTCTATTTTTCTACTTTATTATATTTTCTGTTTGATTATTGGATTATATATATATATATATCTTAATATTCTTTGTTCAATTTCTTCTTCATTTTTCACTTGGGAGCGTATAAGTAACAAAAGAATTTCCCTACGGGGATTAATAAATTTTATTCTTATTCTGATTCTGCCTCAAAAACGGACGCTTCTCTTTCCTGAAGCGATGTAATATCAACAACATTCATATAAAGGAGAGAGTAAAAAGGCCCAAATCAAGCGCAGTCTTCAAGCGACAGCTCTCACACTGGGGAGATCTTTCAGGAGACATGAGTCTGGGGAAAGTGTGTAACAGAAAACACTGAAGATGATAAACCAGCCACGCTAGTAGATGACAACAATTTCCTGAGAATACGGGTGTTGAAAAGTGCTGTGGACAACGAAAACCACTCAGTGGCACCACTACCGCTACGCTCACCCTTGCCGGCTTCTTCCAAATAACAGAACAAGTTTCCCAGAAGTTAACAGCCTCTCTCAGCGCTCATTCAGGAAAACCTGAGATGAAAGAACACTTCTTTGACTTCATGCAGGAAGGTCATTGATTAAACTGTAAACCGAGCAAGCTCCTACACTGCAAGCCTGGTAAGAGTGTTATTTGATTCTTTGGGGTGCTTTGCCCCAGAAACCATTAGGGAAATAAGAGTTGTTTTTGATTCCATTGCTGAGATGCAAAGGAACATCGACCGAATGATGTGCTTCCCAGGTGGACTCAACCTCAATAACACACTATTTGAAGTTCTACTAAGATTTAGGAAGGAACAGTTAAGCCTCACAGCTGATACTCAGATTCCAGCAGCTTGTCTCCTCCATCCAGCTGGGTTGCTTGGCCCCCCCCTTTTAGTCAATCCATGACACAGATCAAGATGTTGAAGCGAAAACATTTGGCTTCATTAGATCCAGAAAAGGACAAGATATTATTTAAGTCATCTCTCTTGTAACTCAGGTCCAGAGCAGTTCTTGGATCATCAAAATTTGAAAGTTTTTCTACTTGGAAGAGTTTAGTGAGAGGGTGGCAATTCTCATTCATGTGGCCAAGTCCTTCTCAAGAGAGGCTCAGACTCATAGTTGTAAGGGATGGCATCAGTGCAATCAGCTGCTCACCACGGAGCATTCTCAAGCGAAGATGGAGATCTTCAGAGCTGTGCAGGAGGATAGGTACAAGATGAGCTGAAATCCTTAACTCAGGGTCCAAACTCGCTGTCAAAGTCCCCTGTGAGGCTGGACCCTTCATTGAAGAGAGTGGATTGATTAGAGTTGGGGTAGGATACAAGGCAGATTTGGAAGATCAGAGAAACATCCACTTATCTTACCAGCTGGACATCCGTGACCACTCTCCTAGTCCGACATTATCTGAAAGGTAGCCCATCAAGGTCTCCACTTTACAGAGGGTGCATTGCACTGCTGGTGTCTGGATAGTAGGAGGCAGACGATTCACCTTTAACATCATATTCAAATGTGAGAGAGAAATTCAAAGATGTCTGATCTGCCAGCTGACAGGTTAGCAGCGGACCGCCCTTTACTCATGTAGGGCTTAGCGTTTTTGGCCCGTGGACTGTCACCACTCGAAGGACACGAGGGGAGCTGCTGAGAGCAAGAGGTGGGCGGTCATTTTAGCCTGTCTGAGTCAAGAGCTGTGCACCTTGAGTTATTGAATCTATGTCAGCGTCAAGTTTCATCAACACTTTGAGGCGTTTCTACCATCGTGGACCTTCAAACACCTCAGATCAGACAGAGGAACAAATTTCATCGGTGCATGCAGAGAGCTTCAAATTAACACAGACGACCCTGAGATCAAGAACTACCTGCAGGAGCAGGGCTGTACATGGACCTTTAATGCTCCCCATTCCTCACACATGGGAGGGCTTGGGAAAGACTGATTGGAGTGGCAAAACGCATCCTGGATGGACTCTAGTGAAGAATAGTCTTACGGACTGTCTCATGAAGTTCTGTCAACCTTGATGGCTGAGGTTATGGCCATCATGAATGCTCAGTCCACTGGTCCCAATCTCATCGATGCTGAGATACCTGAAATGCTCTCATCGGGCGCTCTGCTCACCCAAAAGGCAAGTGTTACTCCTGCACCCTTGGGTGACTTTGAATTGGACCAACTATGCAAGGTACAGTGGCCAGGTCCAGGCTTGCAGACTCCTTCTGGAAAAGGTGGAGATTGGAGTATCTAGCAACACCTCAACCACGGCGGAAGTGGACCTCAGAAGCCTGACCTCCAGGAAGGTGACATTGTTTTGATAAGGACATACAAGCAAAAGCGTAACGAGTGGCCTCTTGGCGAGTAGTCAAGGCCATTTCCAGCTCGGACAGCAAAGTCCGTAAGGTCATGAGAAACTCTTGCCAAAGGGGTACTTAAGGAATATCTTAGACCCATTAGTGATGTTGTTTTGCTTATCCACAAAAGGAAAAGTGAATAGTGGTATAACATATACCAAGCGGGGAGTGTTCTGACTTTGTCAGTGTTTCAATAAAGTTGTGTTGTGGGTTGAGCTCCACCTAGTGCGTTTTCTTCGTGCTGCAGCTTTTCTGCGGACTCTGGTGTGTAGCGATGTTAAAAAAAAATTTAAAAAAAGGAAAAGGGCCCCTTTTTTTAAAAAAAAAATTTAAAAACCCAAAAAAGGAAAAAAAAGGGTTTTCTTTTCCCGGAAAAAACCCCCCAGCCCCGGGGAAAAAGGTTTTTTTTTTTTTCCCCCCCCTTTTTAAGGGGGAAAAAGGGGGTTTTTTTTTTGGGGCCCAAAAAAACCCCTTTTTTTTTTTTGGTTTGGGGTTTTTTGGGGGAAAAAAATTTTTAACGGGGTTTTAAAAAAGGGGGGGTTTTTTGGGGGGGGGGCCCAAAGGGGGTTCCCCCCCCCTTTTGTTTTTTCCCCAAAAATTTTTTTAAAGGTTAAAAAAAATCTTAAAAAATTTAAAAATTTTAAAACCCCCTTTTTTTAAATTAAATAAACCCTTTCCCCTTTTAAAAAACCCGGGTTTAAAATTTTTTTTTTGGGGGGGCCCCCCCAACCCCCCCTTTTCCCCCCCCCTTTTTTTTCCAAAAAAAATTTTTTTCCCTTCCCCCCCTTTTTTAAAATTTAAAAAATTTTTTTAAAAAAAAATTCCCCAAAAAAATTTTAAAAATTTTATTTAAAACCTTTTTCCCTTTTTTTTTTCCAAAAAAAAACCCCCCCCAAACCAAAAAGGGGGGGGGGGGGTTTTTTTTAAAATTTCCCCCCCCCAAAAATTTTTTTTTTCCCTTTTTTTTTCCCCCAAAAAAGGTTTTTTTAAAAAAAAAAAAAATTTTTTTTAAAAGCCGGAAAAAAAAAAAAAAAAATTTTCCCCCCCTTTTTTTTCAAAAAAAATTTTTTTAAAAAAAATTAAAAAAAAAACCCCCCCCCCCCCCGGGGGTTCCCCAAAAAAAAAACCCCCAAAAGGGGAAAACCGAAAAAAAAAACCCCCCGGGGTTTTGGGCCCCCCCCCCCCCGGGCCCTTTTTTTTTTTGGGAAAAAGGAAGAAAAAAAAAGGGGTTTTAAAAACCCCTTTTATGGGGGGTTTTCCCCAAAAAATTTTGGCCTTTTTTTAAAAAAAAACCCTTTTCCCCAAAAAACCCCCCCAAAAAGGCCCCCCAAAAAAATTTTTTCCCCCCTTTTTTTTAAACCCAAAAAAAAACCCCCCCGGGAAATTTCCCCCCCCCAAAAAAAAAACCCCCAAATTTAACCCCCCAAAATTTTTTTAAAAGGGGGGCCCCGGGGGGCCCCAAAAAAAAAAAAACCCCAAAAATTTTTCCCCCCCCAAAAAAAAGGGGGTTTTTTAAAAATTTTTTTCCCCCCCCCCCAAAAAAAACCGGGGCCCCCCCCTTTTAAACACCTTTTAAAAAAAAATCAAAAAATTTTTTAAACCGGGGGGGGGGGGGCCCCCCCCCAAAAAACCCCCCAAAAAATTTTTTAAAAAAAGGGGCCCCTTTTTTTTTAAAAAAAAAAACCCCAGGGTTTACAAAAAATTTTTTTTGGGAAAAAAAACCCTTCCTTAAAGAAAAAACCTTTTTTTTTTTCCCCCCCCTTTTTTTTGGGCCCCGGGGGGGCCCCTTTTTAAAAAACCTTTTTCCCCCAAATTTTAAAAAAAGGAAAAAACCAACCACCCCCAAAACCCCGGGCCCAAAAAAAGGGGGGGGGTTTTCATGGAAAAAAAGGGGCCGGGGGCCCCCAAAAAAAAAAAAAAAGGGGGGGGTTTTTTTTTAAAAACCCCCCCCAAAAAAAACCCCCCCCCCCCAAAAGGTTTTTTTTTAAAACCCCCCCCCCCCTTTAAAAAGGGGGGGGCCCCCCCCCCCAAAAAAAAAAAAAAAACCCCCCCCCCCCCCCCCCGGGGGGCAAAAAATTTAAAAAAACCCCCCAAAAAAATTTTTCCCCCCCAAAAAAACCCCCCGGGGGGGAAAAAAATTAGGGGAAACCCCCCCCCCCCCCCAAAAATTTTTTAAAAAAAAGGGTTTTTTTAAAACCAAAAACCCCCCGGTTTTAAACCGGGGGTTTGGGGGCCCCCCCCCCTTTTTTTTTTTAAAAAAAAAAAAAAAACCCCCCCAAAACCCCCAAAAGGGGAAACCAAAACCCATTTTTTTTCCCCCCCCCCCCAAACCCAAAAAAAAAAACCCCCAAAAAAGGGGGGGGGGCCCCCCCCCCCCGGGGGGGGGTTTTAAAAAAAAGGGGGGGGGGGGAAAAAAATTTTTTTTTTAAAAAACCCCCCAAAAAGCCCCGGGGGGAAACCCCCAAACCCCCCCCCTTTTGGGGGCTGGGTTTAACAGCCCCCCCCCGGGGGTTTTTAAAAAAACCCCAAAAAAAACCAAACCCAAAAAAAACCCCAAACCCTTAAAAAAAAACCCCCCCCCCCCCCCCCCCTTTTTTTTTAAAAAGGGGGGGAAAAACCCCCTTTTGGGAAAATTTTTTGGGGGGTTTCCTTTGGGGGAAAACCCCGGGAATCTTTGGGCCCCCCCCCGGGTTTTCCCCCCCCAAAACCCCCCCGGGCCATTTTTCCAAAAAAACCCCCCTTTCCCCCCGGGGGCCCCCCCCCAAAGGGGGGGGCCTGGGGGAAATTAAACCAAAATTTTTTTTTCCCCCCCGGGGGCAAAACCCCCCCCCAAAAACCCCCCCCAAACCCCCCCCCCCTTTTGGGGCCTTTTGGGGGGTTTTTTTTCCCCCCTTTTTTGGGAATTTGGCCCCAAAAAAAAAGGCCCCTTTTTTTTTCCCCCTTTTTTTTTTTAAAAATTTTTTTAAAATTTTTGGGGAAATTTTTTTTTAAAATTTTGGGGGGGGTTTTTTTTAAAAAACCCCCCCTTTTTTTTTTGGGTTTCCCTTTCCCCCAAAATTTTTAAAAAAAAATTTTTTTGGGGGGGGGGGGAAAAAAAACCCCCCCCCCCCCCCCTTTTTTTAAAAGGGCCCCCCCCCTTTGGGTTCCCCCCCTTTTTAAAGGGAAAAAATTTTTTTTAAACCCCCCCCCCCCAAATTTTTTTCCCCCCCCCCCCCCAAACTTCCCCCTTTTTCCCCCCTTTTTTTTTTAAAAAAATTTTTTTTTTAAAAATTTTTTTTCCCTTAAAATTATTTTTAATTTATTTTTTTTTTTTTTTTTTCTTTTTTAAAATTTTATTTTTTTTTTTTTTAAAAAAATTTCCTTATTTTTTTTTATCCTTTTTTTTTTTTAAAAAAAAAATTTTTTCCAAATTTTTCCCTTTTTTTTTTTTTGGGGCCCCCCCCCGGGGGGGGGGTTTTTTTCCAATTTTTAAACCTAAAAACCCAAAGGGCCTTTTTTTTAAAAAAAAAAAAAAAAAAATTTTTTTTTTTTTTAAAAAAAAAAACCCCCCCCAAAAACAAAAAAACCCCCCCCAATTTTTTTTTTTCAAAAAAAAATTTTTTTTGGGTTTTTATTTTTTTTTTTTTTAAAAATTTTTAAGGGTTTTTTTTTTTTTTTTTTTAAAAAAAAATTTTTTAAAAAAACCCTTTTAATTTTAAAAAATTTTTTTTTTGAAAAAAAAAAAAGGGAAACTCCCCTTTTTTTTTGGGGTTTTTTTTTTGGGGAAAAAAAAAACCCAAAAAAAACCCTTTTTAAAATTTTTTTAAAAAGGGGGGTTTTTTTCTACTTAAAAAAAAAATTTTTTTGGGGAAAAAAACCCCAAAAAATAAACCAAAAAAAAAAAAACCCCCCCCCCCCTTTAAAAAATTTTTTAAAAAAAAATTTTTTAATTTTTTTTTTAAAAAAAGGGGGGTTTTTTGGGAAATTTTAAAAATTTTTTTGCCCCCTTTTTTTTAAAAAATTTTTTAAAATTTAATTTTTTTTTTACCGGGGGGGTTTGGGGGGGGGGGGGGGTTTTTTTTTGGGGGGGAAAAAAAAAAAAAAGGGGGGGGGGAAAGGGGGGGGTTAAAAAAAAATTAAAAATTTGGTTTTTTTTTTTTAAAAAAAAATTTTTTTTTTTTTAAAAATTAAAAAATTTTTCCCCGGGGGGGCCCCCTTTTTTCCCGGTTTTTTTCCCGTTTTTTTGTTTTTTTTTTTTAAAAAATTTTTTTTTAAAAATTTTTTGGGTTTTTTTTGGGCCTTTTTTTTTTTTTTTTCCCTTTTTTTTTTAAATTTTTCAAAATTTTTTTTTTTTTTTTTGGGGGTTTTTTTTTTTTTTTTGGGGGGGGGGGGGGAAAAAAAAAAAATTTTTTAAAAAGGCCCTTTTTAAAAAAGGGGCCAAAAAATTTTTTTTGGTTTTTTTTTCCCCCCCTTTTTTTTAAATTTAAATTTTTTGTAATTAAAAATTTTTTTTTGGGGGGGTTTTTTTTGGGGGGGTTTTTTTTGGGTTTTAAATTTTTTTTTAAAAAACCCCCCAAAAAAAAAAATTTTTTTTTTGGGGGAAAAAAAAATTTTTTTTTGGGGGGGGAAAAAAAATTTTTTTAAATTTCAAAAATTTGGGCCCCCCAAAAATTTTAAAAAAAAATTTTTAAAAATTTTTTTTTTTTTGGGGTTTTTCCCTTTTTTTTTTTCCCGGGGGCCCCCTTTTTCCCCTTTTTAAAAAATTTAAAAAAAAACCCCCAAAATTTTTTGGGGGAAAAAAAAAACCCCCCGGCCCCAAAAAATTTTTTTTAAAAAATTTTTTAAAAAAAAAAATTTTTTTGGGGGGGGGTTTTTTTTTTCCCCCCAAAAAATTGGAGGAAAAATTAAAATTTTTTTTGGGGACTTTAAAAAAAAAAATTTTTCCCCAGTTTTTTCAAAAAAACCCCAAAAAAAGGGAAATTTTTTTGGGTTTTTTAAAAAAAAAATTTTTTTGGGCCCCGGGGGGGAAAAACCTTTTTAAAAAAAAATTTTTTTCCTTTTTAAAAAAAAAAAATTTTTTTAAAAAAAAAAAAAATAACTTAAAGGGGAAAAATTTTTGGACAGTTAGGGGGGGAAAAAAAAATTTTTTTAAAAAAAGGAAATTTTTTTTTTAAAAAAAAAAAATTTTTTTAAAAAATTTAATTTGGGGGGGTTTTGAACCCGGGGGGGAATCTCCCCTTTTCCATTTTTTTTTAAAGGGGGGGTTTTTGGGGGGTTTTTTTTTAAAATTTCCCTTTTTGTTTTTTAAAAAAAAAACCCCCGAAAAAAAAAAAAAATTTTTTTTTAAAAAAAAAAAAAAAATTTTTTTGGGGGCCTTTTTGGGGGGCCCCCCCCCCAAAAATTTTGGGAAATTTTTTTTTGGCCCGGGGGGGTTTTTTTTTTCCCCCCCCCTTTTTTTAAAAAAGGGGACAAAAAAGGGGGCCCCCAAAAAAAAGGGAAAATTGGCCGGTTTTCCCCCCCCCCCCCCCTTTTTTTTTTTTTTTGGGGGTTTTTTTTAATTGGGGCCCCCCCTTTTTTAAAAGGGGGGTTTTTTCCCTTTTTTGGGCCCCCGGAAAAAAAACCCTTTTTTTTTCCCGGGGTTTTCCCAAACCCCCAAATTTTTTTCCCCCGGGGGGGAAAAAAAATTTTTTGGGGGTTTTTTTGGGGGCCCCCCCTTTTTTTTTAAAAAATTTTAAAAAAGGGGAAAAAAAAACCCGGGGGGTTTTTTTTGGGGGGTTTTTCCCAAAAAAATTTTTTTGGCCCCCCCCCAATTTTTTTGGGTTTTTTTTTAAAAAACCCCCCCCCTTTTTCCCCCCCCTTTTTTGGGGGTTTGGGGGGGGGTTTTTTTTGGGCCGGGGGCGCCCCCCGGGAGGTTTTAAAAAAGGGGGGGGGGGCCCCCCCTTTCCCCCCCCCCCCGGGGGGGGAAAAAAAAACCCCCCCCCCAAAAAAAAAAGGGGAAAAAATTTGGATTTGGGTTTTTTTGGGGTTTTTCCCCCCCAAATTCCCTTTTTCTTTGGGGTTAACCCCCCTTTTTTTAAAAAAAAAAAGGGGGATTTGGGGGGGGAAAAAACCCCCCGGGAAAAACTTTTCCCCCCCGGGGGGCCCCCCCCACGGGGGAATTTTTCCCCCCCCTTTTTTTAAAAAGGGGGCCCCCTCCCCCCCAAAATTGGGGCCGGGCCCTTTTTTTCCCCAATTTTTTTTTTTCCCCCCGGGGGGTTTTCTTTTGGCCCCCCCCCCTTTTTTTTGTTTTTAAAAAATTTTTTTTCCCCAAGTTTTTTTTTTTTTTTTCCCCCAAAAAACCCCCTTTTAAAAACCCAAAAAAACCCTTTTAAAAAAATTTTTTAAGGTTTTTTTTTTAAAAAAGGGTTTTTTTTCCCCCTTTTTTTTTTTCCCCCCTTTTTTTTTTTTTTCCCCCCCCCCTTTTTTGAAAAAACCCCCTTTGGGGTTTTTTCCCCCGGGTTTTTTTCCCCCCCCTTTTTTTTAAATTTTTTTTTTTGGGGGAAACCCCCAAAAAAACCCCTTTTTTTTTTTAAAAAAAAACCCAAACCCCCCCCCCCCCCCCCCTTTTCCCCCAAAACCCCTTTTTTTCCCAAAAAAAAGGGCCAAAAAAACCCCAAAACCCCCCCCCTCCAAAAAAACCTTTTTTTTTAAAAACCCCCTTTTTTTTCCCCCTTTTCCCCCAAAATTTTCCCCCCCCGGGCCCCCCGGGGTTTGGGGTTTAAAAACCCCCCGGTCTTTTTCCCCCTTTTAAAAATTTAAAAATTTTCCCTAAAAGGGGGGAAAAAAAAGGGGGAAAAAAAAAAAAAAACCCCCTTTTTTTTTTTGGGGGGGGGGAAAAAAAACCCCCCGGGGGGGGCCCAAAAAAAAAAAAAAAAAAAAAAACCCCCCCCCCAAAAAAACCATTTTTTTTTTTTGGGCCCCCCGGGGGGCCCCCCCCCCCGGGGGGAAAACAAAAAAGGGGCCTTTTTTTGGGGGGAAAAATTTTTTTTTCCAAAAAAGAAAAAATTTTTTTTTAAAAAAAAATTTAAAAAGGGGCCCCCCTTAAAAAACCCTTTTGTTTTCCTTTTAAAAAAAAAAAAAATTTTTTTTAAAAATTTCCCCCCAAGGGGTTTTGAAAATTTTCCCCCTTTTCCTTTTTTTTGGGGGGGCGGGGAAAAAGGGGGGGGGAAATATTTTTTTCCCCAAATTTTTCCGGGGGCCCCAAAAAGGGTTTTGGGTTGTTGCCCCCCAAAAAAAACCCAAACCGGGGGGTTTTTTAAAAAAAGGGGGGGGTTTTGGGGGGGGTTTTTGGGGGGTTTTGGGAAGGTTTTTTTAAAAATTTTTTGGGGTTAATTTAAAATTTTCCCCCCCTTTTTTTGGGGGCCCCCCCCCCCCCCAAAAAAATTTTTTCCTTCCCCCCCCCCCCTTTTTTTTAAAAAAAAAAAAAATTTTTTTTAAAAAAAAAGGGGGGAATTTGGAATTTTTTTCCCCCTTTTTTTTTTTGGGGGAAAATTTTTTTGGGGGGGCCCCCAACCCGAAAAAAAAAGGGGGCCCCAAAAAAACGAAAAACTTTTTTTTTAAAAAAAAAAAAAAAAGGAAAAAATTTTTTTTTTTTTTTTTGGGGGGAAAATTTTTTTTTTAAAAAATTTTTTTTAAAACCCCACCCAAAAAAAAAAAACCCCCCCTTTTAAAAAAAAAAATTTTTTGGGTTTTTCCGTAAAAGGGGGTTTAATTTGGGCCCCCAAAAAACTTTTTTTTTTTTGGGGGTTTTTTTTGGGGGGGGGGGGGCCCCCCAAAAAAAAAAAAAATTTTAAACCCCCTTTTGGGAAAAGGATTTTTTTAAAAACCCCCGGGGGGGGAAAAAATTTTTTTAAAATTTTTCCCTTTTTTTTTTTTAAAAAATTTTAAAAAAAAAAAATTTTTTTTTCCCAAAACCCCCCCCAAAAAAAAAAAAAAAGGAATTTTTTTTTTGGGAAAAAAAAACCCCCCCCCCAAAAAAAATTTTTTAAAAAATTTTTTTTTTAAAAAACCCCCCCTTTTTTTTTTTCCCTTTTTTTTTTTTTTTTTTTAAAAATTTTCGGTAAAAAAAAAAACAAAAAGGGGGGGGGAAACCCCCGGTTAAAAAAAAAAAAAAGGGGGGGGTTTTTTTTCCCCCCCCTTTTTTTTAAAAAAAAAGGGGTTTTTAAAAGGGGGGGAAAAAAAAAAAAAAAAAGCCTTTTTTCCCCCTTTTTTTTTTTAAAAAAAAAAAATTTTCCCCAAAAAAAATTTTGGGGTTTAAAAAGCGAGGTTTTTTTTTTTAAAAAAAAAAAAAACCGGGAAAAAAAAAAAATTTTTTAAAAAGGAAAAGGTTTTTTCCCCCCTTTTTTGGGAAAAAAAAAAAAAAATTTTTTTTTTTGGGGAAAAAAAAAATTTTTTTAAAAAAAAAGGGGGGGGCCCCAAAATTTTTTTGGGGAAAAAATTTTTAAAAGGGGACTTTTTGGCCCCAAATTTTTTTTAAATGCAAAAAAGGGGGGGTTTTTTTTTGGGGGAAAAAAAACCAAAAAATTTTTAAACCCGGGTAAAAAAATTTTTTAAAAAAAGGGGTTTTTTTTTAAAAAAGGGGAAAAATTTTTTTCCCCCCAAAAAAATTTTTTAAAACCCTTTTCTTTTTTTTTTTTTGGGGGGGTTTTTTTTTGGGGTTTTTTTAAAAAAAAAATTTTTTTTTTTAAAAAAATTTTTAAAAAAGGGAAAATTTTCCCCCCCGGGGTTGAAAAAAAACCTTTTTTCCCCCCGGAAAAAAAAACCCCCCCCTTTGGGCCCCCCTTTTTTCCCCCCGGGGGAAATTCCTTTCCCCCCCTTTTGGTTTTTTTTTTTTTTCCCCCCCCGGGGGCCCCCTTTTTTCCCCCCTTTTTTTTCCCCCTTTTAAAATTTTGTTTTTTTTTTTTGGGAAAAACTTTAAAAAAAACCCGGGTTTTTCCCCCCAAAAAAAAAAAAAATTTTTTAATTTTTTGGGGGAAAACCCAAAAAATTTTTTTTTTTAAAAAACCCCCTTTTTTCCCCAAAAATAAAAAAAAAAAGGGAAAAAAAATAAAACCAAAAAAACAGCAAAAGGAAAAAAAAAACCGGTAAAAAAAAAAAAAACCCCCCCCTTTTTTGAAGGGGTTTTTTAAAAAATTTTTTTTTTTTTTAAAAATTTTTTGGGGGGGGCCCCCCGGGGAAAAAAAAAATTTTTTTTTTTAAAAAAAAATTTTAAAAACCCCCCGGGGGTTTTCCCCCCCCCCAAAAAAAAAATTTAAAAAAAAAAATTTTCCCTTTGGGGAAAAAGGGGGGGGTTTTTTTAAAAAAAAATTTTTTTTAAAAAAAAAAAAAAAAAGACTGGGGAAAAAAAATGTTACAAGCAGATGAAACTAAAAAAAATTTTAAAATAAAAAATTTTTTTTTTTTTAAAAAGGAAAAAGGGGCCTTTTTTAAAAAAAAGGGGGGAAAATTTTCAATTTGGTTGGGGAAAAATTTTTTAATTTTTTTTGAAAAAAAGGGGAAATTTTTTTGGGGTTTTTTTTAAATTTTTCTTTTCAAAACCCCCTTCCCTCGGGGGGAAAAAAAAAAGGGGGGGGGCCCCCAAAAAACCCTTTTTAAATAAAAAAAATTTATTTTTTTTTTTGGGGGTTTTTAAAATTTTAAAAAAAAAAAAATTTTTTTGGGGGGGCCCCCCCCCAAAAAAACCCCAACCCCCCCCCCCCCCTTTTTTGGGGGGTTTTTTTGGGGGGGGGGGTTTTGGGGGGGGAAAATTTGTTTTTTTAAAAAACCCCCTTTAAAAAGGGGAAAAAAAAAGGGGGTTTTTGAAAGGGGGGTTTTAATTTTTTTTTTAAAAAAAAAAAAACCCCCCAAAAAAAAAGGTTTCCCCCCGGGGAAAAAAAAAAAGGGCTTTTTTTTAAAACCTTTTTCCCCAAAAAAGGGGCCCCCCCCTTTTACCCGGGGCCCAAAAAAAAAGGTTTTGTTTTTTTCCAAAAAAAAAAATTTTTTAAGGGCCCAAAAGGTGGGTAAAATTTTGGGGAAAATTTTAAAAAAAAAAAAAAATTTTAAAAATTTTAAATTTTCCAAAAAAAAAAAAAAGGTTTTTTTTTAAAAAATTTTAAACCTTTTTTTTTTTTTTTTTTTCCCTTTTTAAAAAATTTTTTTTTTTTGGGGGGGAAAAAAAAGGGGTTTTTTAAAAAAAATTTTTTTGGGGAAAAATTTTTAAAAGGGGCCCCGGGAAAAAAAAAAAAAAAACCCAAAAATTTTTAAAAAAAAATTTGGGGGGGGGCCCCTTTTTTTTTTTCCAAAAAAAAAAAAAAAGGGGGGGGCCCCCAAAAAAAAACAAATTTTTTCCCCCCCTTTTTTTTTCCCAGGGGGAAAAAAAAAAAGGGGGGTTGGTTTTTTTTTTTTCCCCCCCCCTTGGGGGGAAAAAAAAAAAAAAAAATTTTTTGGGTTTAAAAAAATTTTTTTAAAAAAATTTTTTCCCTTTTTTAAAAAAAAGGGGGGGTTTTAAAAGTTTTAAAACCCCCCCAAAACCAAAAAAAACCTTTTGGGGGTTTTTAAAAAAAAAAATTTTTTTTCCATTTTAAAAACCCATAAAAATTTAAAAAAAAAAAAAAAATTTTTTTTTAAAGGGGGTTTTCCTTTTTAAAAAATTTTTTTTAAAAAAGAAAAAGTTTTTTCCTTTGGGGGTTTTTTTGGGGTTTTTTCCCCTTTTTTTTTTTTAAAGGGGGAAAGGTTCAGGGGGGAAAAATTTTTTGGGAAACCCCCCAAAAACCCAATTAAAAAAGGAAAGGGTTTAAAAACCCCCCTTTGGGGTTTTTTTTTTTTGGGTTTTTTTTTTGGGGGGGGTTTTTTTTGGGGGGGGGAAAAAAAAAAAAAAAAAAATTTTTGAAAAAAAAAAACCCCCTTTTTTTTCCAAAAATTTTAAAAAAAAAATTTTCCCCAAAAAGTTTTCCCCCCCCCCCCTTTCCCCCATTTTTTTTTTGGGCCCCCCCTTTTTTTGACAAAAAAAAACCCCCCGGGGGGGAAAATTTTCCTTTTGGGGGAAAAAGGAAAAAAATTTCCCTTTCCCCGGTTTTAAAAAAATTTTTTTTCCCCCCCCCCCTTTTTTTTTTTGGGGGGGTTTTTTAAAAAAAAATTTTGGGGTTTTTTTGGGGGGTTTTAAAGGGGGGTTTTTGGGGGGGTTTTTTTCCCCCCCCCCCAAAAAAAAAGGGTTTTCCAAAATTTTTAAAATTTTAAAAAAAATTTTTTTCCCCTTAATTTTTTTTTGGGGGAAAAAAAAAATTTTCCCAAAAAAAATTTTAAAATTGGAAATTTTTTTTAACCCTTTTTTAAAAAAAAAAGGGGGGGGGTTTTTAAAATTTCCCCCCTTTTCAAAAAAAAACCCAAAAAAAATAAAAAAAAAAAAAAACCAAACCAAAAAATTTTCGGGGGGGGGGGAAAAATAATTTTCCCGAAAAAGGGGTTGGGGGGGGGGGAAAAAATTCCCCAAAAAAAAAACCCTTTTTAAAAAAAAAATTTCCCTTTTAAAAAAATTTTTTTTAAAAAAATTTTGGGGGGAAAAAGTTTTTTTAAAAAAATTTAAAAAAGGGGGGGAAAAAAAAAAAAAAATTTAAAAAAAGGAAAAGGGCCCCTTTTTTTAAAAAAAAAATTTAAAAACCCAAAAAAGGAAAAAAAAGGGTTTTCTTTTCCCGGAAAAAACCCCCCAGCCCCGGGGAAAAAGGTTTTTTTTTTTTTCCCCCCCCTTTTTAAGGGGGAAAAAGGGGGTTTTTTTTTTGGGGCCCAAAAAAACCCCTTTTTTTTTTTTGGTTTGGGGTTTTTTGGGGGAAAAAAATTTTTAACGGGGTTTTAAAAAAGGGGGGGTTTTTTGGGGGGGGGGCCCAAAGGGGGTTCCCCCCCCCTTTTGTTTTTTCCCCAAAAATTTTTTTAAAGGTTAAAAAAAATCTTAAAAAATTTAAAAATTTTAAAACCCCCTTTTTTTAAATTAAATAAACCCTTTCCCCTTTTAAAAAACCCGGGTTTAAAATTTTTTTTTTGGGGGGGCCCCCCCAACCCCCCCTTTTCCCCCCCCCTTTTTTTTCCAAAAAAAATTTTTTTCCCTTCCCCCCCTTTTTTAAAATTTAAAAAATTTTTTTAAAAAAAAATTCCCCAAAAAAATTTTAAAAATTTTATTTAAAACCTTTTTCCCTTTTTTTTTTCCAAAAAAAAACCCCCCCCAAACCAAAAAGGGGGGGGGGGGGTTTTTTTTAAAATTTCCCCCCCCCAAAAATTTTTTTTTTCCCTTTTTTTTTCCCCCAAAAAAGGTTTTTTTAAAAAAAAAAAAAATTTTTTTTAAAAGCCGGAAAAAAAAAAAAAAAAATTTTCCCCCCCTTTTTTTTCAAAAAAAATTTTTTTAAAAAAAATTAAAAAAAAAACCCCCCCCCCCCCCGGGGGTTCCCCAAAAAAAAAACCCCCAAAAGGGGAAAACCGAAAAAAAAAACCCCCCGGGGTTTTGGGCCCCCCCCCCCCCGGGCCCTTTTTTTTTTTGGGAAAAAGGAAGAAAAAAAAAGGGGTTTTAAAAACCCCTTTTATGGGGGGTTTTCCCCAAAAAATTTTGGCCTTTTTTTAAAAAAAAACCCTTTTCCCCAAAAAACCCCCCCAAAAAGGCCCCCCAAAAAAATTTTTTCCCCCCTTTTTTTTAAACCCAAAAAAAAACCCCCCCGGGAAATTTCCCCCCCCCAAAAAAAAAACCCCCAAATTTAACCCCCCAAAATTTTTTTAAAAGGGGGGCCCCGGGGGGCCCCAAAAAAAAAAAAACCCCAAAAATTTTTCCCCCCCCAAAAAAAAGGGGGTTTTTTAAAAATTTTTTTCCCCCCCCCCCAAAAAAAACCGGGGCCCCCCCCTTTTAAACACCTTTTAAAAAAAAATCAAAAAATTTTTTAAACCGGGGGGGGGGGGGCCCCCCCCCAAAAAACCCCCCAAAAAATTTTTTAAAAAAAGGGGCCCCTTTTTTTTTAAAAAAAAAAACCCCAGGGTTTACAAAAAATTTTTTTTGGGAAAAAAAACCCTTCCTTAAAGAAAAAACCTTTTTTTTTTTCCCCCCCCTTTTTTTTGGGCCCCGGGGGGGCCCCTTTTTAAAAAACCTTTTTCCCCCAAATTTTAAAAAAAGGAAAAAACCAACCACCCCCAAAACCCCGGGCCCAAAAAAAGGGGGGGGGTTTTCATGGAAAAAAAGGGGCCGGGGGCCCCCAAAAAAAAAAAAAAAGGGGGGGGTTTTTTTTTAAAAACCCCCCCCAAAAAAAACCCCCCCCCCCCAAAAGGTTTTTTTTTAAAACCCCCCCCCCCCTTTAAAAAGGGGGGGGCCCCCCCCCCCAAAAAAAAAAAAAAAACCCCCCCCCCCCCCCCCCGGGGGGCAAAAAATTTAAAAAAACCCCCCAAAAAAATTTTTCCCCCCCAAAAAAACCCCCCGGGGGGGAAAAAAATTAGGGGAAACCCCCCCCCCCCCCCAAAAATTTTTTAAAAAAAAGGGTTTTTTTAAAACCAAAAACCCCCCGGTTTTAAACCGGGGGTTTGGGGGCCCCCCCCCCTTTTTTTTTTTAAAAAAAAAAAAAAAACCCCCCCAAAACCCCCAAAAGGGGAAACCAAAACCCATTTTTTTTCCCCCCCCCCCCAAACCCAAAAAAAAAAACCCCCAAAAAAGGGGGGGGGGCCCCCCCCCCCCGGGGGGGGGTTTTAAAAAAAAGGGGGGGGGGGGAAAAAAATTTTTTTTTTAAAAAACCCCCCAAAAAGCCCCGGGGGGAAACCCCCAAACCCCCCCCCTTTTGGGGGCTGGGTTTAACAGCCCCCCCCCGGGGGTTTTTAAAAAAACCCCAAAAAAAACCAAACCCAAAAAAAACCCCAAACCCTTAAAAAAAAACCCCCCCCCCCCCCCCCCCTTTTTTTTTAAAAAGGGGGGGAAAAACCCCCTTTTGGGAAAATTTTTTGGGGGGTTTCCTTTGGGGGAAAACCCCGGGAATCTTTGGGCCCCCCCCCGGGTTTTCCCCCCCCAAAACCCCCCCGGGCCATTTTTCCAAAAAAACCCCCCTTTCCCCCCGGGGGCCCCCCCCCAAAGGGGGGGGCCTGGGGGAAATTAAACCAAAATTTTTTTTTCCCCCCCGGGGGCAAAACCCCCCCCCAAAAACCCCCCCCAAACCCCCCCCCCCTTTTGGGGCCTTTTGGGGGGTTTTTTTTCCCCCCTTTTTTGGGAATTTGGCCCCAAAAAAAAAGGCCCCTTTTTTTTTCCCCCTTTTTTTTTTTAAAAATTTTTTTAAAATTTTTGGGGAAATTTTTTTTTAAAATTTTGGGGGGGGTTTTTTTTAAAAAACCCCCCCTTTTTTTTTTGGGTTTCCCTTTCCCCCAAAATTTTTAAAAAAAAATTTTTTTGGGGGGGGGGGGAAAAAAAACCCCCCCCCCCCCCCCTTTTTTTAAAAGGGCCCCCCCCCTTTGGGTTCCCCCCCTTTTTAAAGGGAAAAAATTTTTTTTAAACCCCCCCCCCCCAAATTTTTTTCCCCCCCCCCCCCCAAACTTCCCCCTTTTTCCCCCCTTTTTTTTTTAAAAAAATTTTTTTTTTAAAAATTTTTTTTCCCTTAAAATTATTTTTAATTTATTTTTTTTTTTTTTTTTTCTTTTTTAAAATTTTATTTTTTTTTTTTTTAAAAAAATTTCCTTATTTTTTTTTATCCTTTTTTTTTTTTAAAAAAAAAATTTTTTCCAAATTTTTCCCTTTTTTTTTTTTTGGGGCCCCCCCCCGGGGGGGGGGTTTTTTTCCAATTTTTAAACCTAAAAACCCAAAGGGCCTTTTTTTTAAAAAAAAAAAAAAAAAAATTTTTTTTTTTTTTAAAAAAAAAAACCCCCCCCAAAAACAAAAAAACCCCCCCCAATTTTTTTTTTTCAAAAAAAAATTTTTTTTGGGTTTTTATTTTTTTTTTTTTTAAAAATTTTTAAGGGTTTTTTTTTTTTTTTTTTTAAAAAAAAATTTTTTAAAAAAACCCTTTTAATTTTAAAAAATTTTTTTTTTGAAAAAAAAAAAAGGGAAACTCCCCTTTTTTTTTGGGGTTTTTTTTTTGGGGAAAAAAAAAACCCAAAAAAAACCCTTTTTAAAATTTTTTTAAAAAGGGGGGTTTTTTTCTACTTAAAAAAAAAATTTTTTTGGGGAAAAAAACCCCAAAAAATAAACCAAAAAAAAAAAAACCCCCCCCCCCCTTTAAAAAATTTTTTAAAAAAAAATTTTTTAATTTTTTTTTTAAAAAAAGGGGGGTTTTTTGGGAAATTTTAAAAATTTTTTTGCCCCCTTTTTTTTAAAAAATTTTTTAAAATTTAATTTTTTTTTTACCGGGGGGGTTTGGGGGGGGGGGGGGGTTTTTTTTTGGGGGGGAAAAAAAAAAAAAAGGGGGGGGGGAAAGGGGGGGGTTAAAAAAAAATTAAAAATTTGGTTTTTTTTTTTTAAAAAAAAATTTTTTTTTTTTTAAAAATTAAAAAATTTTTCCCCGGGGGGGCCCCCTTTTTTCCCGGTTTTTTTCCCGTTTTTTTGTTTTTTTTTTTTAAAAAATTTTTTTTTAAAAATTTTTTGGGTTTTTTTTGGGCCTTTTTTTTTTTTTTTTCCCTTTTTTTTTTAAATTTTTCAAAATTTTTTTTTTTTTTTTTGGGGGTTTTTTTTTTTTTTTTGGGGGGGGGGGGGGAAAAAAAAAAAATTTTTTAAAAAGGCCCTTTTTAAAAAAGGGGCCAAAAAATTTTTTTTGGTTTTTTTTTCCCCCCCTTTTTTTTAAATTTAAATTTTTTGTAATTAAAAATTTTTTTTTGGGGGGGTTTTTTTTGGGGGGGTTTTTTTTGGGTTTTAAATTTTTTTTTAAAAAACCCCCCAAAAAAAAAAATTTTTTTTTTGGGGGAAAAAAAAATTTTTTTTTGGGGGGGGAAAAAAAATTTTTTTAAATTTCAAAAATTTGGGCCCCCCAAAAATTTTAAAAAAAAATTTTTAAAAATTTTTTTTTTTTTGGGGTTTTTCCCTTTTTTTTTTTCCCGGGGGCCCCCTTTTTCCCCTTTTTAAAAAATTTAAAAAAAAACCCCCAAAATTTTTTGGGGGAAAAAAAAAACCCCCCGGCCCCAAAAAATTTTTTTTAAAAAATTTTTTAAAAAAAAAAATTTTTTTGGGGGGGGGTTTTTTTTTTCCCCCCAAAAAATTGGAGGAAAAATTAAAATTTTTTTTGGGGACTTTAAAAAAAAAAATTTTTCCCCAGTTTTTTCAAAAAAACCCCAAAAAAAGGGAAATTTTTTTGGGTTTTTTAAAAAAAAAATTTTTTTGGGCCCCGGGGGGGAAAAACCTTTTTAAAAAAAAATTTTTTTCCTTTTTAAAAAAAAAAAATTTTTTTAAAAAAAAAAAAAATAACTTAAAGGGGAAAAATTTTTGGACAGTTAGGGGGGGAAAAAAAAATTTTTTTAAAAAAAGGAAATTTTTTTTTTAAAAAAAAAAAATTTTTTTAAAAAATTTAATTTGGGGGGGTTTTGAACCCGGGGGGGAATCTCCCCTTTTCCATTTTTTTTTAAAGGGGGGGTTTTTGGGGGGTTTTTTTTTAAAATTTCCCTTTTTGTTTTTTAAAAAAAAAACCCCCGAAAAAAAAAAAAAATTTTTTTTTAAAAAAAAAAAAAAAATTTTTTTGGGGGCCTTTTTGGGGGGCCCCCCCCCCAAAAATTTTGGGAAATTTTTTTTTGGCCCGGGGGGGTTTTTTTTTTCCCCCCCCCTTTTTTTAAAAAAGGGGACAAAAAAGGGGGCCCCCAAAAAAAAGGGAAAATTGGCCGGTTTTCCCCCCCCCCCCCCCTTTTTTTTTTTTTTTGGGGGTTTTTTTTAATTGGGGCCCCCCCTTTTTTAAAAGGGGGGTTTTTTCCCTTTTTTGGGCCCCCGGAAAAAAAACCCTTTTTTTTTCCCGGGGTTTTCCCAAACCCCCAAATTTTTTTCCCCCGGGGGGGAAAAAAAATTTTTTGGGGGTTTTTTTGGGGGCCCCCCCTTTTTTTTTAAAAAATTTTAAAAAAGGGGAAAAAAAAACCCGGGGGGTTTTTTTTGGGGGGTTTTTCCCAAAAAAATTTTTTTGGCCCCCCCCCAATTTTTTTGGGTTTTTTTTTAAAAAACCCCCCCCCTTTTTCCCCCCCCTTTTTTGGGGGTTTGGGGGGGGGTTTTTTTTGGGCCGGGGGCGCCCCCCGGGAGGTTTTAAAAAAGGGGGGGGGGGCCCCCCCTTTCCCCCCCCCCCCGGGGGGGGAAAAAAAAACCCCCCCCCCAAAAAAAAAAGGGGAAAAAATTTGGATTTGGGTTTTTTTGGGGTTTTTCCCCCCCAAATTCCCTTTTTCTTTGGGGTTAACCCCCCTTTTTTTAAAAAAAAAAAGGGGGATTTGGGGGGGGAAAAAACCCCCCGGGAAAAACTTTTCCCCCCCGGGGGGCCCCCCCCACGGGGGAATTTTTCCCCCCCCTTTTTTTAAAAAGGGGGCCCCCTCCCCCCCAAAATTGGGGCCGGGCCCTTTTTTTCCCCAATTTTTTTTTTTCCCCCCGGGGGGTTTTCTTTTGGCCCCCCCCCCTTTTTTTTGTTTTTAAAAAATTTTTTTTCCCCAAGTTTTTTTTTTTTTTTTCCCCCAAAAAACCCCCTTTTAAAAACCCAAAAAAACCCTTTTAAAAAAATTTTTTAAGGTTTTTTTTTTAAAAAAGGGTTTTTTTTCCCCCTTTTTTTTTTTCCCCCCTTTTTTTTTTTTTTCCCCCCCCCCTTTTTTGAAAAAACCCCCTTTGGGGTTTTTTCCCCCGGGTTTTTTTCCCCCCCCTTTTTTTTAAATTTTTTTTTTTGGGGGAAACCCCCAAAAAAACCCCTTTTTTTTTTTAAAAAAAAACCCAAACCCCCCCCCCCCCCCCCCTTTTCCCCCAAAACCCCTTTTTTTCCCAAAAAAAAGGGCCAAAAAAACCCCAAAACCCCCCCCCTCCAAAAAAACCTTTTTTTTTAAAAACCCCCTTTTTTTTCCCCCTTTTCCCCCAAAATTTTCCCCCCCCGGGCCCCCCGGGGTTTGGGGTTTAAAAACCCCCCGGTCTTTTTCCCCCTTTTAAAAATTTAAAAATTTTCCCTAAAAGGGGGGAAAAAAAAGGGGGAAAAAAAAAAAAAAACCCCCTTTTTTTTTTTGGGGGGGGGGAAAAAAAACCCCCCGGGGGGGGCCCAAAAAAAAAAAAAAAAAAAAAAACCCCCCCCCCAAAAAAACCATTTTTTTTTTTTGGGCCCCCCGGGGGGCCCCCCCCCCCGGGGGGAAAACAAAAAAGGGGCCTTTTTTTGGGGGGAAAAATTTTTTTTTCCAAAAAAGAAAAAATTTTTTTTTAAAAAAAAATTTAAAAAGGGGCCCCCCTTAAAAAACCCTTTTGTTTTCCTTTTAAAAAAAAAAAAAATTTTTTTTAAAAATTTCCCCCCAAGGGGTTTTGAAAATTTTCCCCCTTTTCCTTTTTTTTGGGGGGGCGGGGAAAAAGGGGGGGGGAAATATTTTTTTCCCCAAATTTTTCCGGGGGCCCCAAAAAGGGTTTTGGGTTGTTGCCCCCCAAAAAAAACCCAAACCGGGGGGTTTTTTAAAAAAAGGGGGGGGTTTTGGGGGGGGTTTTTGGGGGGTTTTGGGAAGGTTTTTTTAAAAATTTTTTGGGGTTAATTTAAAATTTTCCCCCCCTTTTTTTGGGGGCCCCCCCCCCCCCCAAAAAAATTTTTTCCTTCCCCCCCCCCCCTTTTTTTTAAAAAAAAAAAAAATTTTTTTTAAAAAAAAAGGGGGGAATTTGGAATTTTTTTCCCCCTTTTTTTTTTTGGGGGAAAATTTTTTTGGGGGGGCCCCCAACCCGAAAAAAAAAGGGGGCCCCAAAAAAACGAAAAACTTTTTTTTTAAAAAAAAAAAAAAAAGGAAAAAATTTTTTTTTTTTTTTTTGGGGGGAAAATTTTTTTTTTAAAAAATTTTTTTTAAAACCCCACCCAAAAAAAAAAAACCCCCCCTTTTAAAAAAAAAAATTTTTTGGGTTTTTCCGTAAAAGGGGGTTTAATTTGGGCCCCCAAAAAACTTTTTTTTTTTTGGGGGTTTTTTTTGGGGGGGGGGGGGCCCCCCAAAAAAAAAAAAAATTTTAAACCCCCTTTTGGGAAAAGGATTTTTTTAAAAACCCCCGGGGGGGGAAAAAATTTTTTTAAAATTTTTCCCTTTTTTTTTTTTAAAAAATTTTAAAAAAAAAAAATTTTTTTTTCCCAAAACCCCCCCCAAAAAAAAAAAAAAAGGAATTTTTTTTTTGGGAAAAAAAAACCCCCCCCCCAAAAAAAATTTTTTAAAAAATTTTTTTTTTAAAAAACCCCCCCTTTTTTTTTTTCCCTTTTTTTTTTTTTTTTTTTAAAAATTTTCGGTAAAAAAAAAAACAAAAAGGGGGGGGGAAACCCCCGGTTAAAAAAAAAAAAAAGGGGGGGGTTTTTTTTCCCCCCCCTTTTTTTTAAAAAAAAAGGGGTTTTTAAAAGGGGGGGAAAAAAAAAAAAAAAAAGCCTTTTTTCCCCCTTTTTTTTTTTAAAAAAAAAAAATTTTCCCCAAAAAAAATTTTGGGGTTTAAAAAGCGAGGTTTTTTTTTTTAAAAAAAAAAAAAACCGGGAAAAAAAAAAAATTTTTTAAAAAGGAAAAGGTTTTTTCCCCCCTTTTTTGGGAAAAAAAAAAAAAAATTTTTTTTTTTGGGGAAAAAAAAAATTTTTTTAAAAAAAAAGGGGGGGGCCCCAAAATTTTTTTGGGGAAAAAATTTTTAAAAGGGGACTTTTTGGCCCCAAATTTTTTTTAAATGCAAAAAAGGGGGGGTTTTTTTTTGGGGGAAAAAAAACCAAAAAATTTTTAAACCCGGGTAAAAAAATTTTTTAAAAAAAGGGGTTTTTTTTTAAAAAAGGGGAAAAATTTTTTTCCCCCCAAAAAAATTTTTTAAAACCCTTTTCTTTTTTTTTTTTTGGGGGGGTTTTTTTTTGGGGTTTTTTTAAAAAAAAAATTTTTTTTTTTAAAAAAATTTTTAAAAAAGGGAAAATTTTCCCCCCCGGGGTTGAAAAAAAACCTTTTTTCCCCCCGGAAAAAAAAACCCCCCCCTTTGGGCCCCCCTTTTTTCCCCCCGGGGGAAATTCCTTTCCCCCCCTTTTGGTTTTTTTTTTTTTTCCCCCCCCGGGGGCCCCCTTTTTTCCCCCCTTTTTTTTCCCCCTTTTAAAATTTTGTTTTTTTTTTTTGGGAAAAACTTTAAAAAAAACCCGGGTTTTTCCCCCCAAAAAAAAAAAAAATTTTTTAATTTTTTGGGGGAAAACCCAAAAAATTTTTTTTTTTAAAAAACCCCCTTTTTTCCCCAAAAATAAAAAAAAAAAGGGAAAAAAAATAAAACCAAAAAAACAGCAAAAGGAAAAAAAAAACCGGTAAAAAAAAAAAAAACCCCCCCCTTTTTTGAAGGGGTTTTTTAAAAAATTTTTTTTTTTTTTAAAAATTTTTTGGGGGGGGCCCCCCGGGGAAAAAAAAAATTTTTTTTTTTAAAAAAAAATTTTAAAAACCCCCCGGGGGTTTTCCCCCCCCCCAAAAAAAAAATTTAAAAAAAAAAATTTTCCCTTTGGGGAAAAAGGGGGGGGTTTTTTTAAAAAAAAATTTTTTTTAAAAAAAAAAAAAAAAAGACTGGGGAAAAAAAATGTTACAAGCAGATGAAAAAGAAACGCCCGAATTAAAAAAGTTAAAATGTACTTTATTATTTACCCAAAAAAAAAGGGGGCATCAACATTAAATAAAAAAAGGGCAACCGTTTAAGGTTTAAAATTCAAGTTAAAAACTAGGCAGGGGCCACATGCAGAAAGGGAGACTGCACAAAGGGGGCCAGGTGTTTCCACCACTACTCCCCCTTTTGGGGCCAAAAAAAAAACTCAACCCTGGCCCCCGCAAATGGTTTCAGTCTATGGTGTCCCCGTGTTTAATCCATGCAGTTGTGAAGGGCCCTCACCCAATTTTTTTAAACCTCTCCACATTTAACCCCTGCCTGAAAGAAAAAAGGGTCTCAAAACAATATTTTCACAATCAAATAAACAATGATGTTTAAAAAAAGTTTTGCAACCCCAAAAAATAACAATAAACAACAAAGAAAAAAAGTAAGTTTGCAGTTGGTTAAAAAATTAAAACAAAAAGGGTTAAAAAATGACAATCCCCCTCGACTGGGGGTATTCCCCCCACATAATGACAAAAGGAAAGGGAGGCTTTTTCCAGCCCCTTTCGGCCGAGCTCAGACCAAAAAATTTGCGGGTCAGACTTTTCAAGGGGAACAACGGCTCCTTTTCCTTCTGACCATCAGCTCCCCCTGCTTCTCTTGGCTCCCCTTCTACTGTGAATACCCCATGGAGGATAAATGAATGAATGAAAAGGGGGCCAAACCGCTGCGTCTCTTGGGGCCGCCATGGTTTTTTAAAACTCTCCTCCCCCTCATCCCGACTTTGTAAAACAACTAAACACCAGGCCAAGTATAAAAAACCCCACACAATAAAAAAACTAAAAAAATCGAAAATCAGATAAATTTAAAAGGGAACTACGGGGAAATGTTGACAGAAAACAAAAAAAAAGTGACATTTACCTTCAGACGGGAAAAACATCTGCGCCATTAACGTCTGGTAGAAATTTTTCCCGAAACCCTGGGAAAAGTGATGGGAATACCCCCAGGGGCGCAAGCTTTTTCCCAAAAATGGGCGGAAATTTTTGTCCCGGGTGTTTATTAAAAATGGTTTTTTACTAAAATAATTAAAATTATGTAAAAAGAAATTTCTAAGGTACTAAACATTAAAATCAAATGTTTATTAAATATGACAATTTTACTCAACATGGAACAAGCGCTACAAAAAAAAAATTTTTAAATACAAAAAAAAATCCCCCTCTCAATTTGACAAAAGATCCAATCTCTGATTGTATAAATAATACATTTTAACTTATTTTCAGGGAAAGGGAAGAAGCACACCACCACAGCAGTGGGGAGCCCGACAATTTTTTCCAAAGGGTTTTGGCCCGACTGAGACCATTGCTTACACAGGGGGGGCTGGTTTAATTTTTTCCAATCCTCACTTTTATTTTACAGGCGTGACTGCCTGTGGCCCTTTTGACTCAAAACCCCCATCATGGGGGTCCCTTAAACTTTTTTAAAGTTTCCTAAAAAATTAAAAACTGAAACAGTTTGAGAGTCTTTTTAATTTGGGGATTTAAATCACACATATTTCTTGTTTTTTATTCTCCCCAAAAACACAGTGCAAATTACTGGGAAAAAACATGAAACACAATAAAAAAAATTTACCCGAAGCCCGGTTTTTCTTCTGTTGCTGTGACTTAAAAAAAAAACCCATTTTTAAATTCCCTCCATGTCAAAAAAAACGTTTTGGGCTCCCCCCCCTCAAAACCCAGGTTTTTTTATTATCCATGGTTGATCTGGTTCCGTTTTATTAAAAATTTTAAACAGTTTGGCCCGCAGTTATCAATTTAACCTTTTCGGGGTTTAATGAATTTTTTAATACAACTTTCCCCAGGTGGGTTTTTCGGCCTGCCGCCTTTTCCTCCCAGGAAAAATCTTTTTCCCGATGAACTCCTTGGGCCCTTAATGTTTCTTCCATAAATGGGTTAAAAAAGGGGGCAGGCCTTCATCCAAAATGGGGATTTAATTTTAGTTCAGTGCCTGAATGCCCCTCATCCACTTAAATTTTGTTTGAAAACCGTCCCGTTATCTCAGTGAGCATATGGAAAACTGGTAAAAAAAACCCGTTAAAACTTTCCTTCTTTTCTCAGGGGGGCCAACCCGGGGTGGCTCATGATAGTAGCCCTTCCCAAAAAAATTTTGCTGAGTATTTTCTGTCTTTTTGGGGGCAGGATCCAGTTCCCAAAATTTTCACTCTTCAGCTTTTTGGATGACTTCTTTCCACATCTCTTCCGTTTTCAATCCTGCAGTCCCAAAAAGTTTGGCCCAAAGCCTCCCAAATAAATCAACCTTAAAACCCCAAACCCGATTTGGGGGAAATGCAGGGCGGAAGGCTCTTGCCCTCACCAAAAAGGGGCCCTTTATCCAAATGAACAAAGCCCCTACAAACTGGGGTTGATTTGGGAACAGGCCCCCGCCCTTTACCACCTATACCCATTCTTTTCCCTTTCCCCTGTTTCCTCTAGGAAATAACAATTTGGGCGGGCTCTCAAAAATGGTTTTTAAAACCCTTTTGTTGACCCGGCCCCCGGGGTGTCATAATCTTTGCAACTTTCCCTTTTTGCCCGTCGCCCTTTCTGCTTATTGAGCCATTTTTGGGGAACATATAGGCCCCGAAAGTAAATTTTTTTGAAAAACAGAAAAAAACCCTCTTAGGGACGCCCGTGTCCAAGAAATAGTTAAGGCAGTGGGCATTACAATGTATAAAAAAGCCTGCTTTGCCACTTCCTTCCAAACCTGAACTCAGAGTTCTTGCCACTCATGACAGGTCTCCATCATAAAACTTTTCCAACCAAATAATTCCCCATATTTTCCGGCCCCTATTTTTTTAAGGGGGGTTTTATTTTTTCTCTAACCCCCAGCATTAAGGGGTTTTTCACAAGGGTTCAAAAACTCTCTTTTTCAACTCCCTTGTTACCCTTTAAAAAAAAGAAATTTGTTCTTTCCCATTTTCCCCCCTTTTGGGTTTTTTTTCCGACTTGATTTTCTTTGACCTCACCAAAAATTTGGGGGGGCACCCTTTCTGCCCAAATTTTCCCCATTTCATTTTTTGGGTTTGGTGGCTTTTATTTGGATTTCCGGGGTTTTAATTTCTTTTCCCTTGTTAAAGATTACCCAAAAACCTTTTTGAAAAAGTTTTTCCCTTTTTTGTCGAAACCACTTCTCTCACATCCTTTTTCTTTTTTTTTGCAGTTAACAAAACCCTTCCCCCCTTTTTAAAATAGGCACGGTTTTCCTTTTTTTATGCTCTTGGTTTACAATTTTGTCATCCGATCCTTTCTTTTTTTTCTCTTTTTTTTTCCAGGTAACATAGCATTCATGTTTTCTTCAGACTTAGCATGGGATGCTAAACCTCAAAAACCCGAAAATAGCCTTTTCCGGGTTTTTTAGCCCCTATCCAAGTGGCTGATTCAGTGTTTGGAAGGCCAAAAATCTAGGCTTTAACCCAAAAAACAACATCCTTGCTTTTTTGAATATTCAAATGTAAAGAATGGAACCCACGGGGGCCAAATGTCTTTTGTCTTTTCCCCCTGGCATTCTTGGAAAAGGGAGCAACCTTTTGGGTGGTTGGGGCTTTACCCGAGATCTGGAGATGTCTAACAGAAAAAAATATGGGAAAATTTTAGTTATTTCTATATAAAACCCCTCTGTTTTTTTATAGTTATTAATGTAAATCACAAACCTGGTGGTCCCCTGGTCCCGGGATTTTTCAGAAAGCCCAGCTTCCTCTGTCCCCCTTTAAACATCAAATTTTTTCACCCGTCAATTGAATAAAAAATTAAAATGATGACACTAAAATTTTTTTGAAATCCCTAAACCCATTTTAAATTAGGGTTTCCCCAAAAATTATCATTTAATGCAAACAGATACAAAAACCCCTTGGAATTTTAGGATTTTTTTTGGAATACTGTAACCTCCCTTTACATACACTTTTTCAGAGCACCCCTGGGGACCTACTCCCCCATGTCATAGAAGAGCACCTGGTTTCATGCTGGTCCTTCTTTTTCTGGCTCCCCGTCCCTCCCCTCATCCTGCATCTCCCCCTCCCTTCTTTTCCTTTCCCCCCAGCACTTGAAATTACCAAATTGTTCTTATAGCATCAGATAATGGACTTCTCTATCTTGTCTGCCCCAAAACCTTAGTGCTGCATTTGACCCATTGATCTTTCTTTGGATGATTTGGGAAAATGTTATGGGTTAAAGGAACAGCACTTTTTCTGGTTTAAATCATATCTATCAGAAGATAATTTTTTTCATTTAATGATGTCCCCCCATATAAGAAATAAGTCATTTGGGGTTCCGGGGGTTTTGTTCTTGGGGCCAAAACTTTCACCTTATACATCTTCCCCAACAAATATTTCCCGGAAGCATGGAAAAAAATTTCCCTTATTTAGGATGAAACTATATTTATCCCCAAACCCGGCAAAAGGAAACATTAAATACCCAAACATTCTTAAAGACATAAAAAGGGCCCGGATATTAAATTTTCTTCTGAATTCAAAAACAAAACTAAGGTTATTTTGTTTTGGGCCCAAACACCCCAAAAATTTTTTTAATCCCTTGGGTTTCTCTGGATGGCATTTTTAGCCTCCAAAACGACTGTGAGAACCGGAGGGTTTTTTTTGATCAGGATCTTACTGCTCACATATAAAACAAGTCTTTTTAGGACCCTTCTTTTCACCCCGCCCTATAAGTAAGAAATTTAAAAATTCTGTAAAAGTGTGCTGAAAAAAGAACCAGCTTTTTGTTACTTCTAGGCTGGAAATGAAATTCCCCCCAATTTTCAGGATGTCCCGTTAACTCCAAAAAACATCCAGCTGATCCAAAAAAGGGGGCAGCTGGGTGAAAAAAATCCATTCTCCTGTACTAACCTTTTCATTGGCTTCCTGTAAAAACCAGGGGATTTTAAATCCTTCTCACCCCTATAAAGGGCCCCCAATGGCCAGGGTCCTTCATATCTCAAAAAATTTTATATACCATATCATCCTAACGGTTTCTTCGTTCCCAGTCAGGGGTTTTTATGGTTCCCCAAAAAACTTTTAAAAAATGAATGGGGGGCCAGGCCGGGCCGGCCCCCCTCCTTTGGGAAACCCAAATGCCCGTTTGGGTTAGGGGGGGAAGACCCCCTCTAATTTTTAAAAAACCCAAAAACCCTTTTTGTTTGATAAAAAACTTTAATTAGTTGTGGGTTGGGCCCAGTTATTTTAAAATTTGCTAATCACAATTTTCTCTATAGCCTGTTCAATTGAAGATATGCCCTTGGGGCTGGCTCAAAAGGGAACTGAATCATCCCCCCGGGGATTCTGGAAGGCCCCAGGCCTTGGGGGGCATCCATGATTTACTTTCACTTCTTCTTCTTTCTCTTTCTCTTAGACCCCTCCCCCAAAATTGCCTTTTTTACATGTCATTCTTTTCTTTTCCCCTAGTCCCGTGTTTGTTTCTTTCCATATCCCCTGTACCATGGGCCCCCTTTTTCCGGGGGGCATTTTCCCTTTGGTTTGGGTCCCACCCCCCTGCCCTGTTTATTTTTAAAAATGTTTTTTTAAAATTTTTAAAGTTCCGTTCCCTTTAAAATAAAATTTTATTAATATTCTTTCAAACTGTAATTAAAAAAACCCTCTTTTAAAAATTTTTTTCCTCCTTTCTCTGTTTCATAATTTAATTGCTGAGCCCCATTATCCAAAAACTGTTTTTTACTAACTTTTTAATGTAAAAGCAACATTGTCTGTTTATTTTTTGCATGTCTTTCCCCTCCCCCAAATTTCCCAGGCCTTTCCCCCTTTTCCTCCCCCCCACCCCCCCTTCCGGGCCGGCAGGAGGGTTCCCCCCCCGGGGTTCTGCTCAAATTTTTTCTTTTAAAGGGGGTTTTCCTTTCCCTGTCCTTAAATTTCCCCTGGGGTAAACGGGGCTCTTAAGGGTTTGAAAAATTTTGATTGTGGAAAAGGGGCTATATAAAAAAAAGGTTGAATTTACATTTCAAAAGTAAGGGAAGAATTTTCCTTTTTTGCCTATCAGGTGCAAACCTCCCAAAATTTGGAAGCATTTCAAAAATATTCCTTTTCAAAACTTAATCATTTTTGGGTTCCCTCTTAATGGGCTCCTTTTGGGGCCCCGAAAATCTCGTGTGAAAGCCCCGGGAAAAAAAATTTTTAAATTTTTAGTCAAGGGGAAAACACAGACGGCCAAAACAAAAACCGAATTGCCTGAAAGTTGACTTTACTTTTTTTTTAAAAAAATTATTGGGGCGTTTTTAAAAGTCAATTCTGGGGCAAAAAACTTTTTTTTGGGGCAGGAAAAGGGGTTGTTTCATCCCGTTAACAACCTAAAATTAAAAATTAAGTATCTGTTTCCCCCCCCACCACATTAAGACAATAAAAATTTTTCAAACATAAAAAAAAACAAACTTCCTCCGACTTCTAGGCGGGGAAAAATCCCCTTTTTCTTTACCCGGTAATCAAAATTTCTTCTTCTCTCCCGGCAATTTGGTTGGGGTTTACATTCAGGTTTTTAGTGGTTGTGTAGCTATTTAAAGGTTTTGTCTCCCCAATTTTCTGTCATAAATTTCAAAAATTTTTCCAATTTGAATTTCAGGGCAACAACTTTGGGGTTTTTTTTTTTGCCCCAAAAAGTTTTGGGGACCCCTGATGTCCCCGCCATCGTTCCCCCGTCTTCATAAGGGAACCCCTTAAAAGGCCTTGTTTTTTTTCCTATGGGAAACATTGGGAAAACTTAATTATTACCTAACAATTGAAACCACAAATACATTTGTGAATAGTTGTCTCTGTTCGGGAAACGGCCCGTTTTCCCCCTATAAAAAAATAACTAAGGGCTCTTACATGGGCATACAGTAAACAATCATCCAATATTTCAAATTTTCCCTCATTTAACCTGAGATAATCAATAATCCCTAAACATTTCCCAAAACAGCACTTGGGCTTTGCCCCCCTTTTTAGAGGCAGTTATGGAAAAAGCTCGGGGGAAGAGCGGGTTTCATTTTATTTCTTTAATATCACCGGGAGAATTTTCCCCCTTCTGCTCTCAGCTTTCTTACCCTGGACTTCATCTTCGAGTGATGATGTTTAACCCCCCGAGTCTTCTGGGGGACTTCTGTTTTCCAAACTCTCAGCTGCCATCCCCGGGGGTGGGGGTTTTAAAAGGGGTTTAAAAAAAGAGATGACATTTTGGGTAATTAAAAAGATCAACTTTACTCTATAAAAAGCTCCCTTTTTTTGGTTTTCTCCCGCTCCCTCCCTCTGTTTGGGAGGAAACCCTGGTCCCCCCCCTAAATGTTTCAAAGGACACTTTTTTCCACTCAAAAATGTTTATTTTTTTTCAAGTTCATGTTAAAACTGGGAAATCACACACAACAAATTTTCCTTTGGGAAAAAACTCTTTTGAGTTAAAAACAACTCAGTCTGGGGTGAAAATGTTGGGGCCATCGAAAGGGCTGTGGCAGAGTTAAAAAAATAATTTTTCCTTTTTAACTCTGAAACAGAGTTCTTGAACTCCTCCGGGGTTAAATCTCCCCCCCCTGAGTGTAACTCTAAAAAAATTAATTTAGATATAAACTCTTTTCCGGTGTTGCTTTAACCTCTATTTTTTTCACTTTTTGAGTTGATTTTTTCATTATTATTTAAATTTAATTTTTGGGGAAAAGCCAAAAACAACCCTCAGTTGATTTTTTTTTCTTTTATTTTTTGAAATACATTTTAAATTTCAACTTTGTTACACTTTTTAATTAATTTCCCGTCTTAAAAATGTAAATTTTTACCGCTTTGGGGGCAAATAATGCAAATGAAAACATTTAATTTAAGTTTTACAAAAACCAAAAAAACATTCTGCATAAAAAATTCTAAAAGTTAAAAAACCCATTTCTCTTTTGCATTGTGTAACAGGGAGACATTTCTCCCTTTAAGGTTTAAATATAAAAGGGGAAAAAATTCATTAAAATTAAAATTAAAAACATTTTATGCAACCCCTGATACAACATAACATTAATCCAAAACCCTATGACATCTGAGCATCAAAATTTGAAATATCAAACTCTCCTTTCTGAATCAGTTCATCTGTGTGGTGTCCCCACTTGGAAAGCTTTATCATGGGAAAAAAAGTTTTTTCCCCAATCAAAAAAAAAAACACTTTGTTTAAAAAATTGATTTATTTTTTGAAAAATGGTTCTTGGTTTTCCCTCGGGAATTACACACAGAATTTAAACGATACTCAGCTCCCCAGCATTTTTACCCACTGTGTGAACAAAGATCTTCCAAAACAAAATTTAAATGCTGTTTTATCTTCAAAGAAATCCGTGTTTTAACCCCCATTTTGTGGACCAGACTCAACTTTTTTTGGGGCAGGCATTTTATGATAACCTTTATGCCGACCAAAATTCCCCCCTGAAATTTTCCCGTTTTAAAAAACTTCGATTTGGTTCACCCCCCCCCCAAAAACTTGGCTTTAACTTGGGGGCTCGTCTTTGTTGAGGGAAACCCAAAGGGCCTCTTCCCGTATTTTTGGGAAAAAGGGTGAAAACCCCTCAGTTACGAAATAAAATTTTTTTACTGTCTCTTAAAAAAATTTTGAAAGGGATCTGGTTGAAAACCTTGTGTTTAAAGGGCTTGTATTTGGATGTCCTGAATCCACTAACTAGAATTTTTTCCTGGAAAAGGTAATTCATTTGGGGTTCCCGAACAAACAACACTGAAAAAAAGGATGAATTACAAAAAACATCTCAACATTTTTTTTTTTTGGGTAAAAAAGCTACTTATGGTTTGTTTGCTTTTTTCGGCTCTTTTTACTCCCGGGGTTTTTTCAGTTGTATCAATTTGTACAGAGCTGTCTGCAAAAAAAAGTGTACAGGCTGGAAAACGCATCATCTTTACCGAAAACAAAATGTGGCTTGAACAGCTCCTTAAAAACACCAAAAGGTTACATGACTGACATGAAGAACTTTTTTTCCCAAAACCTATAAAGGTGGCCTGGGTCTTTGAAGTTTCCCGTGGCAAAAAGATATGGCTGATGGGTTCCTTTATTTGGGCAGGAAAATGATCCTCAAAAGGCTTTGGGATGAAACAAAAGGAAAAAAAGTTTACAAAAATGTTTTTATAAAAACTCAGCAACATCCCCAGTTTTGGGTTTTACAAACCTTCTGAAATTTTACCCGATGATCCCTTGCCCCTCGGCTGATCTTTGTGGGGCCCCCTTTCTTCCCCTGTTTGGGAGTGAAAAAGGTGAACAGCACCAAAAAGAAGCCTTTGCTGTCCACTCTGGGAAGGAAAAAACTTTTCCCCATTATAATATTAAGAGAGTGTTTATGATTTACTCTTGGGGTTCCCAAAACCATGATCTTAAACATATACACAAAAACAACTATTAAGGTAAAATAAGATAAAAATAACTTTATTCATCCCAGCAGGAAATTCAATTTTTTACCCGCAGCATATAGAAAAAAAAGGGAGAAAACGGCAATAACGAAAATATTTAAAAAAACAAAACAATTTTCCAAAAAACAAAAGAAAAAGTACTCCCGGTTAAAATTTATAAATATACTATATACAAAAAGGGGGGAAAACTTTATGAAATGACTGGGGATGTATTTAAAAATAAAAACAGAAATGGCAATTAAAACGTAGTAATATGTTTTGGTTTTATTATTGTTGTCATTGGACAACCTCACAACTGTTGGGATGAAAGGGCCCCGCAATTTTCTCCTTTTTCCCCTTTGGGGTAGGAATCTGGAGCTGAAGGGGTCCAGGGCCACAGTGTCCCTGTGGGGGTGGGATTTGTCCATGATGGATGTCAGCTTAGCCCCTCCTTCTCTTCCCCCACTTCCTCCACAGAGTCAAAAACAGTCAGGACCGAAAATCGCTCTTTCCCTTTTTCCCGTCTTTGGCTTTCCCCCGTCCCCGTCTGGCCCCCTTCCCGCCCGACAACAACATAAAAAAAAAGGCGAGGCCATCACCCAGTCATAAAAATCCTGGGCAGAAATGCACCTCAAGACCTCCCGCCTCCCTGGGAGGTGGAGTGACTCTGTCCCCGAGAGGGGGATTTTGGGGCAGTCCCGTCCAGTTTTTGTTTGGGGGAACACCCAGGGAATTTTGTAGCTGTCCCCAAAGATGTCCAATCCCTGGATGTTCACCAAATGAAGGATTTCCTTTTCCTCTGGAATTGATGATCATCTCCTTTGTCTTGCTAGTGTTGAGCTGCAGCTGGTTGGCTCACTCCAGCAAGGGAAAGTCCTTGATGCCTTCCCAGGGTCATTTCCCTCAAAAAAACAGCCAACGACGGGGTTTTCATCCGAGGCTTTCCCGGTGTGGCAGTGGGTGGTGGTTGGGTGAAATCCGAATTTTTGGTGTGAAGAGGAAGGGGGGGAGACGGTGCCCTGAGGGTCCTGTACCCACCTTTGAACCCCGTGATGAACCTCACATAAAAAGTGGCTGGGGTAGTCTTTTGTTCCCCTGCAGCCAGGCGGGGCCCTCCCCTTTTCTTTCCCTCTTCACACTGAGCAGTGGGGATTGTGTTAAAAGCCTTTTGGGGGAAATCAAGAACATGACCCCCACAACACTCCTTTCTCCCGGTGTAAATGATCTTTCATCCCCATACCCTGGATATTACCCGTCTCAAGACAAAAAAAATTACCCTTTCCTAATTTTAACCACAAGTGGGGGGGTTGCCCTTTCTTAAATTTGGAACCCTCAAGGGTTCAAAAACCCCCCTTTCTCCCCCTGTTCAAAACAACAAGGGGTGGGTTAAAAACTCAACTTTGCGCTAAACCAAAAAATGACTTTTTTAAAAAGCGTCCCCGCCCCTTGGGAGGTAACCCCCAAAAAAACCCACGGGGCATTGTTTGGGTGGTTATTTCCCAAAAAAAAATATTAATTCCCCTTTAAAAATCCCCCCCTGGGCATTAATTTTGAATTTTCAAACATTTTTGGCTTAAAACCCGAACCGTCCCACCCCCCACAGACAGTTTGGCCAAAAGACGGGTTTGGGCGGGTAAAAATTTGGGAGCTAAAGGGCAGTTAGCTAACTAATCTCTTTGGGCTCCCTTTCTCAAAAAATTTGGGGTAAAAACAATGGGGGTTTTTTAACATCGGTTTCAGTTTTATTTTCGGGAAAAGAGATAAAAGGGGAAAAAATGACAAAATATCCCCATTTTTAAAACCTGGTAAAAATCATCTCTTACCAGCCTTGGACGGCGTTCCTTTTTCTTTTTCCTTTCGCGATAATTTTCGTCGTGAACTCCAAGGGGCAAGGTTAAACCGAAACCCCGGCACCGGGAATCTTTTAAAAATTTAGCTCGGGCCCGGGGGGTACCCTTAACACAAACTGTAGTCAAAAATTATAAAATAAACTCCAAAATGTAACTCTTTCACACTTTTTTTCCGCTCCCGATTTTAGTACTTTGTTTAAGGGGTGTGTTTTGGTACATGTGGTTTTTTCCCGTTCAGCTGCTGCCCGTCCCTTTTCGAATTCCGTGGGAAAAGGTCCCGGGGTGCTTATTAATTTTAAATTTATTTTTTATTTTTGGGGAAGATTGGGGATCATTGGTTTTGAGTTATTTTTTGGGTTTAAAGTTGGCTTTCAGTTATGGTTGTCCTCAAAAAATTTTTTAAAAGAAAAACAATTTAATTTTGTTTTTTCAGAAGAAGGAAGGGTTTTTCCTTTGTTTCCTTTGATGTATCCCTTCTAATCTAAAGTCACCGTGGAAATGGAAAACGAGAACAAATTCAGAAGTCCCAACAGAAAATTTGGCTGGGGACTTGCTCGGTTTGGAAAAAAAGATAACTGCCAAATTTTGAAAGGGAAAGGGGACCTTTTAAAAGGGCAAGAAAACTACAGGAAAAAGGGCCGGGTACCTCCAAGGTTTTAATTAATAAAACCTTTTTTTTGTTGATGTCAGTGGTTTTGGGTTAGTGGGTTTTTTTAAATTGGCAATTTTCACACAAAAACTTTAAACCCAAGGGTTTCCCGTACATGGGTTTGTTTTTCCTTTTATTTTTCTGGATTTTCTTTTCCTTAGGTTTTTATTTTGGGTTTAAACTTTTGGTTTGTGTTAAAAAAAGGGGCCTATTTTTTAAGTTTATCTTTTTTAAAATGGCTTTCCCCTTTTTTATTAAAATTTAAATCATTTTTGGTTGTTGCTTTGGATCCTCCCCAAAAGATGGAGCATAAAAACCACCGTCCCCCCAAAAAGGGGGTCCAAAGTTTAAAAAGGGGGGGATGTTTTAGAAAATGGAAGGTAAACATAAAAACATTGTCATTATCATTTTCTGGGGTTCAAAAAATCAGGGATTTTAACAAAAATCAAATTCCCGTATTTTTCAAACCCCATTTAAAACTCTCAGACGAAACAGGGAAACCCCCAAAAACAAATACCCCAATCATAAAGCAACCCCCAATATATGGGGCCCAAAAGCAGTGAGGGAATTTAGAGACCTATATTTGGGGGAAAAAAAAACAACCTTTGAAAAAATGGCCCCCAAAACAGAAGGGCCAACCCCCAGAAAACCAGTCTCAGCTGTCTACTCACATCCCAAAAGGGGGGCACACTCCTTTGGGCAGCAAAGTCAAAAACCCCCGGGCGGGGGGAAGATGGTTTGGGGAGAGGGGTCAAAAAACCATCTTTTGTGAAAATGGAAAAACCCTCACTAAACAGAGGAGGTCTGCGACACCCCTATCCCCCCTTTTTAGCCCTTTCCTTGCCCCGGGAAACAACAACCTCAGGGCAAACCCCCAGGCGTCATCACCCCGAGCTCCCCGCCCCTATGACTTCGTTCCCTGAACACAAACAGGTCCTGACCCCACAACAGCCTTCACTGAACCAAAAAAATTCAAGGGGGGCTTTTTGCAGGACTTTCCCCCACCCGACCCTTAAAAGGGTTTTTAAACAGGGGAACCCCAAATCTTTTTATAATGGGGATAAACCCCAATGTGGGCCCCCTTGGAAAATGGCAAAAATTTTTCAGGGCCACAAATTTTTAGACCTTGGGGCCCTGGAGGTGGAAGAATGCAGACAAAAAAAGCAAACAACCACCCTTGGGGGAAAAGGGAAACCCGGATTATAACTTTTTTCATTTAGGTTGGAGAAAAACCCCTGTGGATGTGGGTGTTTCAAAAAGGGTTGGGGGTCCCACCACTATGAAAAAGGGGAAAAACAAACCCCAAACACCTTTTGGGGAAAAAATGGTTGAAGACTTAAGGGTATTGTCCAGGGGGGGAGGGGGAGGGTTTGTACCCTTGGCTTACATTTGACCCGAAATTCCACCCACCACCAAAATAAAAGGGGGACAAAAAATTTTAAAAGTAAATTAAAATATTAAGTTTTAAAATAAAATTTAAAAAATATAATTTAATAATTATATCGAACCGTCCCTTCCTCCATTTGGGGAAAATTTAAAGGAACCCCAAATAAACTGTTCTGGGAACTGTGCCCGGGGAGTAGGGAATCTCTTTCCCTTGCCTGCCTTTTGAAGGAGGGTAACCAACCCCACCTTGGCCCTTATCCCCTTTTTCATTTCCTCCCCCCAGCTTTCTTTTGGGTAAACTTTTGGTTTCTTCCTTTAAGATTAAAAAAAAGGGCCCCCTTTTTTCTTTTTTCGTTTCTGTTTTCCAAAAAAACCTTTGGGGGCTTTTTCAGCCCTTTTACCTTTTAAAAAATTTTCTCGGGTTTTTGGTTTGTCTTCCCTCCTTCCTTTTTACAACACCTTTGGGGAAACAGTTTTCCACCTTTTTTCTAAAACATTACAATTTTCGGGTTTTAAATTTACTGATAATTAAAAAACGTTTCCTTCTGGGAAAAAATTTTTTTCAAAACCCTTTCAAAACCAAAAGTTTTTTCCTTTAAAGGGTTGGGGAAGGATTTGATTTTTGGAAAAGGTTAACCCCTTTTTTGTGTCTTTGGGTAAAACACAAAATGGGGAAAAAATTTTTCCAGCAAATTAAAAATTTTTTGATTCCCAAAAGGAGGGCGTTTTGTTTAAAACCCCTGTAAGGGTTCCCCGAGGTTTAACAGGGGTCCCTCCCTTTTTTCCCTTTAGCTTGGAAAAAGTCCTGTTTGGCCTGTTAGGAAAAAGTAGGGATTTGGGCTGTGCTGTGACCCCCGGTGGCGGAAACCCCCACCCCTTTTTTAACCAACTGGTTTTTTGGAAAAACGAATTTTTGAATTAAGGGCTCTTTTTTTCATTTGTTTTACTTAAAATTTTTCAGGATGTTTAATTTGGGTTTTTTGTCGTCCCTTGTTTTATTTGGGGTTTTTCACCTTATTTTTGTTTCTTTTGTTACAGTTAAATGTTTTGTTTTTGCCCAATTTTTTAACTAAAAAAATTTTTTTCCCAAAAAACCCGTTGTGTTTTTTTTTAGAATTTGGGTGGGTAAACCCGTGTCTTTGGTGTTTAGTGTGTGTATGAAGGAAAAAATTTTTCCCCAAAAAAATGGAGAGGGGCAAAGGGGGGTCGTTTATTTGGTTTCTGTTACAGGTTTTCCCCAAATGTGGCTCCTCCGTCTCACAAAAATTTCCGTTTTTTGGGTGGGGAAAGCAAAGGCCCGGGTTGGGCGGTGGGTGTGGTTCCCCAAAAAGGGTAAAAAGCCAGTTCTTCGTTTGAAGTTTATGGCTCTTGAGTAAAAAACCCGGATGGTTTTTCTCTGGATTTATTAAAATGGGCCCCTTTGTTTTTTAGAAAAATTTTTCCTTAGGAAAAATTTTTTTTTTGAAGTAAGATTTTTTCCCCTTTATTGAAAAAAACCCCAAAATTTCCCCTTGTTAAAATTTTTTTTGCGAATTGGTTTTATTTTTTCTTTAAACCCCTTTGGGGTTTTAAAAATTTTTAAAAGAGGAAAAAGTTTTTTACCGAACCCCGGCCCTTTAACAAAATCTGCTTTCTTCGTGTTTTCAAATTTTTAACCTTGGTGGAAAACAGTTCCAAAATTCTTTCCCTTAAAAAAACCGGGAAAGAAAATTTTTAAAAGGGAAAAAGTTTGTTTCTTCTTTTTTTTGAAGTTGGGATTTTTCTTGGGGTGAAAGAGAAAAAGGTTTTAACTCTGTTTGGGAAAGGTTTAATTGGTTTAAAAAATTTTAATTATTTTTTTAAGTGATTTTTCCCGTAATAAAACCAGGTTAAAACCCGTAAAACCTTTTGGGGCAATTGTCCAAAATAACCATTGGTTTTTCCAATTTTTTGACGAAAAAGTTTTTTGAAGCTTTTTAAATGATTCAACAAATTTAGGAAATTACCAAATTTTCCCCCAGGTTTTTAAACAGCAGGTTTTTCAAATTCATTTTTCCCTTTAAAAAAAGTGGAAATGGCAAATTTAATTTTTAGTTTTTTTTTTTTGGGGCTTTTTTGCCCCAAAAATTTTTGGTTTGTTTTTGGTTTGAGGAATTTGGTTTAATTTAAATTAGTTATTTGTTCTGAAAACCCCACTTTGGGATTTACTGTTTTTATCAATCCCCCAATTTTCCAGTTACTTTTAATGTTTTCAAATGGGTTTGGAAATATCAAATTACCAAAACCCCTTTATTAAAATAAATTTTTTCAGGAAAAAAAATTTTTGGGGAAAATTTTTTAACCCTTTTAAAAAAAGGCCCCTTTAAAAAAAATTAACCCTTTTTTAAAAAAAAAAAGGGGGGGGGGTTTTAAAAATTTTTTTCCTTAAAAAAAAAAAAAAAAAAAAAAAAACCCCCAAAAAAATTAATTTAAAAAAAAAGGGGAAAAACCCCAAAAAAAAGGGGAAAAAGGGGGGGCCCCCCCCCCAAAAAAATTTTTTTGGGGGGGAAAAAAAAAAAAAAAAAGGGGGGCCCCCCCCCAAAAAAATTTCCCCCCCCTTTCCCCCAAAAAAAAAAAAAAACCCCCCCCCTTTTCCCCCAAAAAACCCCCCCCCGGGGCCCCCCCCCTTTAAAAAAAACCCCCAAAAAAAAATAAAAACCAAAAAAAAAACCAAAAATTTTTTTTAAAAAAAAAAAAATAAAAAAAAACAACCCCAAAAAAAAAAAAAAAAAAAAGGTTTTAAAAAAAAAAAAAAAAAAGGGAAAAAACCCCCCCCCTTTTTTAAATTTTTTTTTTGGGGGGGGGAAAACAAGGGCCCCCCGGGGGAAAACCCCTTTGGGGGTTTTTTTTGGGAAAAAAACCCCCCTTTTTTTTAAAAAAAAAACCCCCCCCTTTTTTTTTTAAAATTTAAATTTTTTTTTAAAATTTTAAAAAAAAGGGGGGAAAAAAAAAAAAAACCCCCCCCCCAAAAACCCCTTTTGGGGTTTTAAAAACCCAAAATTTTTTAAAAAACCCCAAAAAAAACCCCCCAAAAACCCCGGGGGGGGGGTTTTTTTTTAAAAAAAAAAAAAAAAACCCCAAAAAAAACCGGGGATTCCCCCAAAAAAAAAAAATTTTTGGGGGTTCCCGGGGGAAAAAAAAATTTTTTTTTTTTGGGAAAACCCCCCTTTTTTTTTTTAAAAAAAAAAAAAAATTAATTTTTGGGGGAAAAAAAAAAAATTTAAAAAAACCCCTTTTTTTTTTCCAAAAAAATTTTGGGGAAAAAAAAAAAGGGGGGAAAAAACCCAAATTTTTCCCCCTTTTTTTAAAAAAATTTCCCCCTTTTTTTAAAAAATTTTTAATTTTTTTTGGGGGGGGCCCCCCCCCCTTTTGGGGAAAAAAAAAATTTTTTTTTTTTTTAAAAAAGGGGGGTTTTTAAAAAATTTTTTTTAATTTTTTTTAAAATTTTTTTTAAAAGGGGTTTTTCCCTTTTTTTTTTTAAAAAAAAACCCCAAAAAAAATCCCCTTTTTTTTTTTTTTTTTTGGGGGGTTTTTTTTGGGGGTTTTTTTTTTTAAAAATTTTTTTTTTTTTATTTTTAAAAATTTAAAATTTTAAAAAAAAAAAACCCAAAAACCAAAAAAGGGCCCCTTTTTCCCCCCCGGGGGCCCCCAAAATTTTAAAAATTGGGGGTTTTTTTTAAACCCCCCTTTCCCCCCCCCCCCTTTTTTTTCCCCCCCCAAAAAAATTTTTTTTCCCAAAAAAAATTTTTTTTTTTGGGGGGGTTTTTTTTTTTTTTTTTTTTTTTGGGGGCAAAAATTTTTTTTTTAAAAAAAAAAATTTTTGGGGGGGGCCCCCCCCTTTTTTTTTAAAAAATTTTTTTTTTTTGGGGGGGGGAAAAAAAAAAATCCCCCAAAAAATTTTTTTCCCCCGGGTTTTTATTTTTTTTCCCCCTTTTTTTTAAAAAAAATTTTTTTTTAAAACCCCTTTAAAAAAAAAAAAAAATTTTTTTTTTTTTTGGGAAAAATTTTTTTTTTCCCCCCGGGGGAAAAATTTTTGGTTTTCCCAAAATTTTTTTTTTTTTTTTTTTTTTTTCCCCAAAAAAAAAATTTTCCCCCAAAAAAAATTTTTTTTTTTTTTTTTGGGGGGTTTTTTTAAAAAAACCCCCAAAAAAACACAAAAAAATTTTTTTTGGGGGGGGGAAATTTTAAAACCAAATTTTTTTTCCCCCCCTTTTTTTTTTAAAAAAAACCCCCCCCCCTTTTTTTTTCCCCCTTTTAACCCCCCCAAAATTTTCCCTTTTAAATTAAAAAAATTTTTTAAAAAAACCAAAAATTTTTAAAAAAAATTTTTTTTTTTTTAAATTCCTTTTTTTTTTTTCCCCCCCCCCTTTTTTTTGGGGGGGGCCCCCCCCCAAAATTTTTTTAAAAAAAAGACTTAATTTCCCCCTTTTTTTTTTAAAAAAAAAAAAGGGGTTTAAAAAAAAACCCCCCTTTTTTTTTTCCCCCCCCCTTTTTTGAAAATTTGGTAAAAAAATTTTTTAAAAAAAACCCCAAACCCCCAAAAAAAAAAATTTTTTTGGGAAAGGGGGGTTTCCCCCCTTTTTTGGGGGGGAAAAATTTTCCCCTTTCCCCCCTTAAAAAAAATTTTTTTTTTTTTTTTTTTTTTTTGGCCAAAATTTTTTCCCCCCCCCCCCACCCAATTGGGGGCCCCAAAAATTTTTTTTTTTCCCCCCCCCCCTTTTTTTTTTTTTGGCCCTTTTTTTTTTTTAAAGGTTTTAAAAATTTTTTTTTTTTTAAAAAAAATTTTTTTTTTGGGTTTTTTTTAAAATTTTTTGTTCTTTCCTTTTTTTTTTTATTTTTGGGGTTTTTTAAAAAAATTTTTTTTTCCCCCAAAAATTTTTTCCCCCCCTTTTTTTCCCCAAAAAAAAAACCGGTTTTTTTTTTTAAAAAAAATTTTTTTTTAAAAACCCCTTATTTTTTTTTAAAATTTTTTTTTCCCCCCAAACCAAATTATTTTTTTTGGTTTTTCCCCTTTAAAAAAAATTTTTTTTTTTGGAAAAATTTTTGGGAAAAAAAAAACCCTTTTTTTTTTTAAAAAAAAGGGGGGGGTTTTTCCCCCTTTTTTTTTTTAAAAAAGGGCCCAAAATTGGGGGGGGGCCCCCCCCCTTTTAAAAGGGGAAAAATTTTTTTTTTCCCCTATAAAAACCCTTTTTTTTTTTTTTAAAAACCCCCCTTTGGGTTTTTCCCCCGGGGGGGGCCCCCGGGGTTTTTTGGGGGGTTTTTTTTTTTTTCCCCCTTTTTTTAAAATTTTAATTTTTTTAAAAAAAAAACCCCCCTTTTTTTCCCAAAAAAAAAGGGGGGGCCCCCCAAAAAACCCCTTTTCCCCAAAAAAGGGTAAAAAATTTAATTTTTTTTTTTTTTTCCCCCCTTTTTTTTAAAAAATTTTTTTAAAAGGGGGTTTTTTTTTGAAAACCCCTTTTTTTTTTTTTTCCCGGGGGCCCCCCCCCCCCCCTTTTTTTTTCTTTTTTTTTTTTTCCCTTTTTTTAAAAAAACCAAAAAATTTTTCCCTTTTTTTTCAAAAATTTTCCCCCCCCCTTTTTCTTAAACCTTTTGGGCCCCCCCTTTTTTAAATTTTTTTTTTTTAAAAAATTTTTTTTTAAAAAATTTTTAAAAATTTTTCCGTGGGGTTTTTTTTTTTTTCCTTTCCCAAAATTTTTTTTTAAAAAAAAAAGGGGTTTTTTTTTTCCTTTTAAAAAAAAAAACCCCACCAAAGGGGGGGGGAAAAAAAAAAAAATTTTTTTAAAAAAATTTTTTCCAAAAAAAGGTTTTTAAATTTTTGGGGGAAAAAAAGGGGAACCAAAAAAATTTTCCCCAAAAAAAAAAATTTTTTTTTTTTTTAAAAAACCCCCAAAAAATTTTTTTTTTTTTTTTTAACCCGGGGTTTTTTTTTAAAAAAAAAAAAATTTTTTTTTTCCCCAAAAAAAAAAACCCCCCTTTTTTTTTAAAAAAAAATTTTAATTTAAAAGGCCCTTTCCCTTTCCCTTTTTTTAAAAACCTTTTTTTGGGGGGGGCTTTGGGGGGGGTTTTTTTTTTTTCCCCTAATTTTTTTTAAAAAAAAAAAAATTTTTTAAAAATTTAAAAAAAATTTTTTTTTTAAAAAATTTTTTTGTACCCAATTTTTTTTCCCCCCCCCAAAAAATTTTTTTTGGGGGGAAAAAAAAATTTTTTTCAAAAAAAAATTTTTAAACCTTTTAAAAAATTTTTTCCTTTTTTTTGGGGTTTTTTTTTCCCCAAAATTTAAAAAAAAAGGGGGCCCGGTTTTTAAAAAATTTCCCAAAAAAAATTTTTTTTTTCCCCCCCCCAAAAAAAAAAAAAAAATTTTTTTTTTTTTAAAAAAATTTTTTTTTTTTAACCCCTTTTTTTTTTAAACCCTTTCCAAAATTTTTTTAAATTTTTTTTAAAAAACCCCCTTTTTGGGGGGGGTTTAAAAAAAAAAAAATTTTTTTAAAAAGGGGGGGGTTTTTTTTTTTTTGCCCCCCTTTTTTTTTTTCCCCTTTTTCCCCCCCCCCAAAAAAATTTTTTTTTTTTTTTTTGGGGCCCCCCCCTTTTTTGGTTTTTTTTTTAAAAATTTTTTTTTTGGGGGGGAACCCCCGGGGGGGGCCGGGGGAAAAAAATTTTTTTTGAAAAAAATTTTTTCCCCCTTTTTTTTTTTTTGGGAAAAAAAAAAAATTTTTTTTTTTTTTTTTTTTTTTAAAAATTTTTTTTTTGGGGGGCCCCCCTTTTTTTTTTTTTTTTTTAAAAATTTTTTTTTCCCTTTTTTTTTTTTTTTAAAAAAAGGGTTTTTCCAAAAAAAAAAAAATTTTTTTTCCCCCTTTTTTCCAAAAAACCCCCCCCCTTTTTTTTTTTTGGGGGGCCCCCCCGGGGAAAGGGGGTTTTTTTTTTGGCCCCTTTTTAAAAAAAAAAACCCTTTTAAAGGGGTTTTAAAAATTTTTTTTTTTCTGGGGCAGGTTTTTTTTTTGGGGGGGAAATTTTTTAAAAACCCTAAAAAAAAAAAATTTTTTTTTTTTTTTTTTTGAAAAGGGGTTTTTTTTTTTCCCTTTTATTTTTTCCCCCAAATTTTCCCCCGTTTAAAAAAAATTTCAAAAAAAAAAATTTTTTTCCCCCCCTTTTTTTTTCCCCAAAAAATTTTTTTTTAAAAAAAAATTTTTAAAAATTTAAAAAAAAGGGGGGGGCCCCCCCAAAAGGGGGTTTTTTTTTTTTTTGGGGGGGGTTTGGGAAAAATTTAAAAAAAAATTTTTTTTTTTTGGGAAAAAAAAATTTTTTTTTTTTTGGGTTTTTAAAAATTTTTAAAAAAAAAACCCCCAAAAATTTTTTAAACCAAAAAAAAAAAAAAAAAAAAAAATTTGGTTTTTGGGGGGGGGGCCCCCCCTTTTGGGGTTTTTTTTTTTCCCCCCAAAAAAAAAAAAAAATTTTTCCCCAAAAAATTTTTCCCAAAAAAAATTTTTTTTTTTTTAAAAAAAAACCCTTTTTTTTCCTTTTGGGGGGGGGGGAAAAAATTTTTTTTTGGGGGGGGGCAAAAAAAAATTTTTTTTTTTAAAAAAAACCCCCCTTGGGGTTTTTTTAAAAATTTTTTTTTTTTTTTTTTTTTTTAAAAAAAAAGGGGCCCCCGAAATTTAAAATTTTCCCCAAAAAAAAAATTTTTTTTTGGAAATTTTTTTTTTTTTGGTTTTCCCAAAAAAAAATTTAAAAAAAAGTTTAAATTTTTTTTCAAAAAAAAAACCCCCAAAAAATTTAAAACCCAAAAAATTTTTTTAAAATTTTTAAAAAAAAAAAAAGGGCCCCAAAAATTTAAACCCTTTTTTAAAAAAAAAAAAAAAAAATTTTTTTTTTTTTTTTTTCAAAAAAATTTTTTTTTTTTTTTTTTTTGGAAATTTTGGGGAGGGTTTTTTTTTCCCCCCCCTTTTTTTTTTTGGGGGAAAATTTGGGGGGGGGGGTTTTTTTTTTTAAAAAATTTTTTTTTTAAAATCGAATTTAAAAAATTTTTTTTAAAAAACCCCCCCCCCCTTTTTTTTTCCCCCCCCCCCCCAGGAACCCCCAAAAAAAAAAACCCCCCCCCCCCCCTTCCCCCGGGGGGGGGTTTTTTTTTTTCCCCCCCCCCGGGGGGGGGGGGGGTTTTTTGGTTTTGGTGGGGGTTTTTTTTTTTGGGGTTTTTTTTCCCCTTTTTTTTTTTTCCCCAAAAAAAAGGGGGGGGAAAAAAAAGGGAAATTTTTTTTTTTTTTTTTTAAAGATTTTTTAAAAAGGGGGGGCCCCAAAACCCCCCCGGGGAATTTAAAAAAAAAAAAACCCCCCCCCCTTTTTTTTTTTTGGGGGGGGCCCCAAATCCCCCCCCCCTTTTTAAAAAAATTTTTAAAACCCAAAAAAAAAAAAAAAAAAACCCCCAATTTTTTTCCCAAAAAAAAAAATTTAAAAAAAATTTTTGGGTTTTTTTTTAAAAAAAAAACCCCCCAAAATTTTTTTTAAAAGGGGGGAAAAAAAAAAAAGGGGAAACCCGGGAAAAAAAAAGGGGGGGCCCCTTTTTTTTTTAAAAAAAACCAAAAAAAAAACCCCCTTTTTTTTTTTTTTTGGGGGGCCTTTTTTTAAAAAAACCCCCCCCCCAAAAAAACCCCCAAAAAGGGGGCCCCGAAAAACCTTTTTTTGGGGGCCCCCCAAAAAAAACCCCCCCCGGGGGGCCCGGAAAACCCCCCCCCCCCCCCTTTTTTTTTTTCCCCCCCCCAAAAAATTTTCCCCCCCCGGGGCCCCCCCCCCCCCCCCCGGACCCCCAAAACAAAAAAAAAAGGGGGAGGGGGGGGGGGGAAAAAAGGGGGGCCCCCCCGGGGGGGGGTTTTAGGGGGGGGGGGGGGGTTTTTTTTCCCCCCAAACCCCCCCGGGGGAAAGGGGGCCCCCCCCCCAAAAACCCCCCCCCCTTTTGGGGGTTTGGGAAAGTTTTTTTTTTTCCCCCCTTTTGGGGCCCCCCGGGGAAAAAAAATTTTTTTTAAAAAAAAAAAGGGGGGGGGGTTTTTAAAAAAACCCTTTTTGAAAAAAAAATTTTTTTTTTTGGGGGGGCCCCCCTTTTTTTTGAAAAAGGGGGGGGGGAAAAAAAAAAGGGGGGTTTTTAAAAAAAAAAAAATTTTAAAAAAAAAAAATTTTTTTTTTTTTAAAAAAAAGTTTAAAATTTTAAAAAAAAACCCGGGTTTTTGGGGGAAAAAAAAAAAAAAAAAAACCCCCTTTAAAAAAAAAAAATTTTTTTTTTAAAAATTTTTTAAAAAAAAAAAATTTTTTTATTTTTTTTTTAAAAAAATTTTAAAAAAATTTTTTTTTAAACCAAAAAAAAAAAAAATTTTTTTTTTAAAAAAAAATTTTTTCCCCCTTTTTTTAAAAAAAAAAAAATTTTTTTTTAAAAAACAAAAAAAAAATTTTTTTAAAAAAAAAAAAAAAAAATTTTTTCCCTTTTAAAAAAAAAGGGGTTTTAAAAAAAATTAAAAAAAAAAGGAAAAAAAAAACCCCCCAAAAAAATTTTTTTTTTTTTTTTTTTTTTTTTGGGGTTTTTTTTAAAAAATTTTTTAAAAAATTTTTTAAATTTCGGGAAAGGAAAAAATTTTTAAATTTAAAAAATTTTTTTTTTCCAAATTCCCGGGGGGTTTTTTAAAAAAAAATTTAAACCCCCAAAAAAAAAAAAAAACCCTTTTTTTGGGGAAAAAAAAAGGGGAAAAAAAAAAAATTTTTTTTAAAAAAAGGGTTTTTTTTAAAAATTTTTTTTTTTTTAAAAAAAAAAGGGGGGGGGGCCCCCCCCCCCCAAAAAATTTTTTTTCCCCCGGGGGGTTTTGGGGGGCCGGGAAAAAATTTTGGCCTTTCCCCCCCCCCAAAAAAAGGGGGGGGCCCGGTTTTAAAGGGGGGGAAAACCCCCCCCGGGGTTAAAGGGCCCCCCCCAAAAACCATTTTTGGGGGCCGGGGCCTTGGGGAAATTTCCGGGGGAAAAATTTTTTATCCCTTTTTTCCCCCAAAAAATTTTTTTTTTGGGGGGGGGGGGGCCCCCCCCCCCCTTTTCCCCCCCCCTTTTTTTTTTGGGGAAAATTTTTTTTTTTTTTCCCCCCCCCCGGGAAAAAAAAAAAAAAAAAAAAAATTTTTTTTTTAAAAGGGGGGGGGGGGGCCCCCAAATTTTTAAAAAAGGCCCCCCTTTTCCCCCCTTTTTGGGGGGGTTTTTTCCTTTTTTTTAAAAAAAGGGTTTTAATTTTTTTTTTTTAAAAAACCCCCCCCAAATTTTGGGGAAAATTTTTTTTTTTTTAAAAAAATTTTAAAAAATTTTTGAAAAAAAAATTTTTGGGCCCCCGGGTTTTTGGGGCCCTTTTTTTTTAAAGCCCCAAAAAAAAGGGGGGGGGAAATAAATTTTTTTTAAAAAACAAAAAAAAAAAAAATTTTTTTTTCCCCCCCCCCCCAAAAAAAAAAAAATTAAAAAAAAAAAAAACCCCCTTAAAAAAAGGGGAAAAAACCCCCCCTTTTTAAAAAAAAATTTTCCCCCCCCCAAAAAAAAAAAAAAAAAGGGGGGGGGGGGGGGCCCCCCCCCCCCTTTTTTTTTTCCCCCCCCCCCCCCAAAAAACCCCCCCCAAAAAATTTTTAAAAAAATTTTAAAAAAAAAAAACCGGGAAAAGGGGAAATTTAAAATTTTTAAAAAACAAAAAAACCTTTAAAAAATTTTTTTTTAAAAAAAAAAAAAAATTTTTTTAAAAAAAAAAATTTTTTTAAAATTTTTTTTAAAAAAAATTTTTAAAAAAAATTTTTTTTTTTAAAAAAAATTTTTTTTAAAAAAAAAAAAAGGGGGAAAATTTTAAAAAAAAGGCCTTTAAATTTTTTTTTAAAAAAATTTTTTTTAAAAAAAAATTTTTTTTGAAAAAAAAAAATTTTTTTAAAACCCAAAAAAAAAAATAAAAAAAAATTTTCCCTTTTTTTTCCCCCAAAAAAAATTTTTCCTTTTTTCCCCAAAAAGGGTTTTTTTAAAAAAATTTTTTTTTTCCCGGGGGTTTTAAAAAAAGGGAAAACCCCTTTTTTTAAAAAAAAAATTTTTTAAAAATTTTAACAAAAAATTTTTTTTTTAAAAAAAAAAGGTTTTTTGGGGGGAAAAAAAAAAAAATTTTTTTGGGGTTTTTTTTTTTTTAATTTTCCCCGGTTTTTTTTTTGGAAATTTTTTTTGGGCCCCAAAACGGTATTTTTTTTTTTTTTTTTTTGGGGGGTTTTTTTTTTAAAAATTTGGGTTTTTTTAAAAAATTTTTTTTTTTTTTTTAAAAAAATTTTTTTTTTTTTTCCCCCACACCTTTTTTTAAAAAAAATTTAAAAAAAGGGGGGGGGCCCCCCAAATTTTTTTTGGGGAAAAAATTTTTTTTTTTTTTCCCCCCCCCCGGGGGGGGGGAAAAAAAAACCCCTTTTTTTAAAAAAGGGGTTTTCCTTTTTTTTTTTTTTTTGGGGGCCTCCCCTTTTTTTTTTTCCCCCCTTAAAAAAAAAAAATTTAAAAAAAAATTTCCCGGGGGGGGGGGAAAAAAAGGGGAAAAAAAAAAAAACCCAAAAACCCCAAAAAAAAAAAAAAAAGGAATTTGGGGTTTTTTCCCCCTTTTTTAAAAGGGGTTGGGGGGTTTTTTAAAAAAATTTTTTTTTCCGGGGGCCAAGGGGAAAAAAGGGGCCGGGAAGGTTAAAAAAAAAAAAAAATTTTGGGGAAAAAAAACCCCCCGGGGGGAAAAAATTTAAAAAAAAACCCCTTTAAAAAATTTTTTTAAAACCCCCAAAGGGTTTTTTTTTTGGGGGGGTTTTAGGGGGGGAAAAAATTTTTTTAAACCCCCAAAACCCCCCCGGGGGGGAAAAAAAAAAAAAAAAGGGGGGGTTTCCCCCCCCCCAAAAAAAAAAAAGGGGGGGGGGGGAACCCTTTTTTCCCCTTTTTTCCCCAAAAAAAAAAACCCCCCAAAAAAAAAAAACGGGTTTTTGGGGGGGGGGTTTTAAAGGGGGGGCCTTAAAAAAACCCCGGGTTTTTTTTTTAAAAATTTTTTTTTAAAAAAAAAATTTTTTTTTAAAAAATTTTTTTTAAAAAATTTTAAAAAAATTTGGGGGGCCCAAAAAGGGGGTTGTTTTTCCCCCAAAAAAAAAGGGGGGTTTTTTTAAAAATTTTGGTTTTTTTTTTTTTAAAAAAAACCTTTTTTTTTTAAAAAAACCAAAAAATTTTTTTTTTTTTTGGGGGTTTTTTTTTTTTTTTGGGCCCTTTTTTAAAAAAAAAACCCCCTTTTTTTTAAAAAAGGTTTTTAAAGGGGCAAAAAATTTTTGGTTTTTTTTTTAAAAAATTTTTTTTTTTTTTTTGGGGGGTTTTCCCCCCCCCTTTTTGGGCCCCCAAAAAAAAAAAGGGGGGCCCCCCCCGGGGGGAAAAAACCCGGTTTCAAGGGGGGGGGAAAAAAATTTCCTTTTTTAAAAAAAAGGGTTTTTTTTTCCCCAAAAAAAAAACCCCCCAAAAAGGGGTCAAAAAAAAAAGGAAAAAAAAAAAAAAAATTTAACCCCCCGGGGGAAAAAAAAAAGGGGGGGAAAACCCCCCCAAAAATTTTTTTTTCCCGGGGGGGAAAAGGGGGGGGGGAAAATTTCCCAAAAAAAAAAAACCACAAAAAAAAAAAAAAAACCCCCCCCGGGAAAAAAAAAAAAAATTTTAAAAAGAAAAAAAAAAAATTTTAAAAAAATTGGAAAAAAAAAAAAATTTTTTTTTTTAAAAAAAAAAATTGTTTTGGCCCAAAAAAAAAAAAAAAAAAAAAAAAAAAAAAGGTAAAAAAAAAATTTTCATTTTTTTTAAAAAAAAAAATTTTTAAAAAAATTTTTTCCCAAATTTTAAAAAACCCTTTTGGGGGGGAAAGGGGGAAAAAAAAAAAAAAAAAATTTTTTTTTTTTAAAAAAAATTGGGGGGGCCCCGGGAAAAAATTTTAAAAAAAAAGGGTTTTTTTTAAAAAAAATTTTGGTTTTTTTTTTGGGGGGGGGGTTTTTTTTCCCCCCCAAAGGGGGGAAAAAAAGGGAAGGGGGGCCCCGGGGGAAAAATTTTTTTTCCCCCCCAAAAAAAACCCCTTTTTTTAAAAAAGGGGGGAAAAAAAAACCCCCCCTTTTTTTCTTTTTTTTTTTTGGGGGGGGTTTTTTAAAAAGGGAAAAATGGGAAAAAAAGGGAAAAGGAATTTTTTTTTTGTTTTAAATTTTGGGGGGTTTTTTCCCCCAAAAAGGGGTTTCGGGAAAATTTTTTTTTTTAAAAAAATTTAAATTTTGGGGTTTTTTTTTAAAAAATTTTCCCCTTCCAAAACCCCTTTTTAAAAAAAAATTTTTTTTTTAAAAAAAAAAAGGGGGAAAACCCAAAAAATTTTTTTAAAAAGGGCCTTTGGGGGGGGGTTTCCGGGGGAAAAAAAATTTTTTTTTTTAAAAAAGGGAATTTTCCCCCCGGGGGGGTTTTTTTTTTTTTTTAAAAAAATTTTTTTTAAAAAAACCCCAAAAAGGGGCCCCCCCCAAAAAAAACCAAAAAAAAATTTTTAAAAAAAAAAAAAAAACCCCAAAAACCCAAAAGGAAAAAAAAAAAATTTTTTAGGAAAAAAAAAAAAAAAAACCCCCCCCAAAAAAAGAAAAAAAAACCCAAAATTTTAAAAAAAAAAAACCCCCCCCCTTTTTTTAAAAAAAAATTTTTTTTCAAAAAAAAATTTTTTAAAAGGGGAAAAAAAAAAAAAAAAAACCCCCGGGGGGTTTTTTTTAAAAAAATTTTAAAAAAAGGTTTTTAAAAAAATTTTTTTTGGCCGGGGGAAAAAAAATTTTTTTCCCCCCCCAAAAAAAAAAAACCCCCCGGGGCCGGAAAAAAAAAAAAAAAAATTTTTTTTAAAAAAAAAAAACCCCAAGGGAAAAATTTTTTTGGAATTTTAAAAAAAAAGGTTTTTAAAAAAACCCCCCCTTTTTTTTTTAAAAAAAAAAAATTTTTAACCCCTTTATTTTTTCCCCCAAAAGGGAAAAAGGGCCCCCGGGGGGAAAAAAAAAAAGGGGGGGTTTTTTTAAAATTTTTTAAAAACCCCCCTTTTCCCCCCCCCAAAAAAAATTTTAAAAAATTTAAAGGAAAAAAAAATTTTTTTTTTTAAAAAATTTAAAAAAAAAAATTTTAAAACCCTTTTCCCCTTTTTTTTTTTTTGGGGGGAAATTAAAACAGGGGGGGGGGCCCCCCTTTTTTTGGGGGCCCCCCCCCCCCCCCCAAAAAAAAAAAAAATTTTTTTTTTGGGGGGGGAAAAAAAAAAAAAAATTTTTTTTTTTTCCCCCCCCTTTTTTAAAAAAAAAAAAAAGGGGGAAATTTGGGGGGTTTTTTTTAAAAAAAAATTTTTGTTTTTGGGAAAAATTTTGGGAATTTGGGGGTTTTTCCCCCAAAAAAAATTTTTTTTTTTAAAAAACCAAAAAAAGGGGGGGTTTTTTAAAAGGGCCCCCCAAAAAAAAAAAAAATTTTTTTTTTTTTTTTAAAAAAAAAAAAACCCCTTCCATAAAAAAAAGGGGGGAAAAAACCCCCTTTTTTTTGGGGGAAAAAAAAATTTTTGGGAAAAAAAAATTTTTTAAAAAAATTTTTTTTTAAAAAAATTTTTTTTTTCCCCCCTTTTCCCAAAAAAAAACCCTAAAAATTTTTTAAAAAAAAAAACCCCCAATAAAAAAAATTTTTTTTTTTTTTTTTTAAAACCCCCAAAAAATTTTTTAAAAAAAAAAAAAACCCCTTTAAAACCCCCCCCAAAAAAAAAAAAACCCCCCCCCCCGGGGGGTTTTGGAAAAAAAAAAAAATTTTTGGGGGGGTTTTTTTTTTTTTTCCCCCCCCCAAAAAAAAAAAAACCCCCCCCCCAAAAAATTTTCCCCCCCCCCCCCCAAAAAAAGGGCCCCCCCGGGACCCCCCCCCCCCCCCAAAAAAACCCCCCCCCCCCGGGGGGGGGGTTTTTTTCCCCCCAAAAGGGGGCCCCCAAAATTTTTTTCCCCCCAAAAAAAAATTTTTTTTTTTTTTTTTTTTTTAAAAAAGGGGGTTTAACCCTTTAAAAGGGGTTTTCCTGTTTTTTTAAAAATTCCCCCCTTTAAAGGGGCCCCCCCCCAAAAAGGGGCCCCCCCCCCCCAAAAAAGGGAAAAAAAAAAAGGGGAAAACCCCCCGGGGGGGGAAAAAAAAAATTTTGGGGGGCCAAAAAAAAAAAATTTTTTTTTTCCCCCTTCCCCCTTTTTTTTTTCCCCCCCAAAAAAAAAAATTTTTTTTTTAAAAAAAATTTTTTTTTTTTTAAAAAAAAATTTAAAAACCTTTTTTTTAAAAATTGGGGGGGGGGGGAAAAAAAAAAATTTTTTTAAAAAAAAAAAAAAAAAAAAGGGAAAAAAAATTTTTTAAAAAAAAATTTTTTTTTTTCCATTAAAAAGGGAAAAAATTTTTTTTTTTTAAAAAAAAAACCCCCTTGTTTGGGGAAAATTTGTTTAAAAAAGGGGGGGGGGGGTTTTTTTTTAAAAAAAAAAAAACCCCCCCCCCAAAAAATTTAAAAACCCCCCTTATTTTTTTAAAAAAAAATTTTTTAAAAATGTTTTCCAAAAAAACCCCCCCCCCTTTTTTCCCCAAAAAAAAATTTTTTTTTTTTCCCCCCAAAAAAGGCCCCCCCCCCCTTTAATTTTTTTTTAAAACTTTTAAGGGAAACCCCCCCCCCCCCAAAAAAAAATTTTAACCCCCCCCCCAAAACCCCCCGGGAATTTTAAAATTTTTTACCCCCCCCCTTTTTTAAAAAATTTTTTAAAACAAAAAAAACCCCCTTTTTTTTAAAAAAAATTTTTTTTTTTTTTAAAAAAAAAAAAAAAAAAATTTTTTTTTTTTTTTTTTTTTGGGGGGGCCCCCCTTTAAAAAACCCCGAAAAAAAAACCCCCCAAAAACCCCCCCCAAAACCCCAAAAAACCCCCCCCAAAACCTTTAAAACCCAAAAAACCCCCTTTTTTTTTAAAAAAATTTCCCCCCCCCTTTTTTTAAAAAAAACCCCCCCATTTTTGGGGGGCCCCACCTTTTAAAAAAAAACCCCACTTTTTTTCCCCCAAACCCCATTTTTTTTTAAAAGTTTCCCAAAAAGGGGGAACCCCCCCCCCCCCCTTTTTTTTTTTTTTTTTTCCCCTTTTTAAGGTTTTTTTTTTTAAAAAAAAAATTTTTTTAAAAATTTTTTTTTTTTTTTTTTCCCCCCTTCGGGGGGGGGCAAAACCCCCCCCCCCCCCCCAAAAAAAAAAACCCCCCCCAAAAACCCCCCCCCCCCCTTTGCCCCCCTTTTTTTTTTTTCCAAAGGGAATTCCCCCCAAATTTCCCCCCCCCTTTTTTTTTTCCCCGGCCCCCAAAAAAAAAACCCAATTTTTAAAAGGCCCCCCCCCCCCCTTTTTTTCCCCCCAAAAACAAAATTTTTTAAATTTTTTAAAAAAAAACCCCCAAAAATTTTTTTAAAAAAACCCCCCCGGGGGTTTTTTCCCCCCGGCCCCCCAAATTTAAAAAAACCCCCCCCCCAAAAAAAAAAAAAAAAAAAAAAATTTTTTTTTCCCCTTATTTTCCCCCCCAAAAAAACCCCCCCCCCAAAAAAAACCCCCCCCAAAAAAAAACCCCCTTTAAAACGTTAAAACCCCCCAAAAAAAAAAAACCCCCCCTTTAAAAAAAAAAACACCCCCCCAAAACCCTTCCCCCAAAAAAAACCCCCCGGGGGCCCCAAAATTTAAAAAAAACCCCCTTAAACCCCCCCCCCAAAAAACCCCCCCCTTTCCCAAACCCCAAAAAAAAAAAAAAAAAACCCCCCCCTTTTTAAAATTTTAAAAAACCCCCAAAAAGGGTTTTTCCCCCCCAAAAAAAAACCCCCCCCCCCCCGGGGGTTCCCCCCCCCAAAAACCCCCCCAAAAAAAACCCCCAAAAAAAAAACCCCCCCCCAAAGGGGCCCCCCCTTTTCCCCCCCCTTTTTCCCTTTTTTCCCAATTTTTTTCCCCCCCAAACCCACCCCCAAAACCCCCCCCCAAAAAAAAACCCCCCCCAAAAAAAAAAAACCCCCCCCCTTTCCCCTTTCCCTTTTTTTTTTTCCCCCCTTAAAACCAAAAGGGGCCCCCCCCAAAAAACCCCCCAAAAAAAAAAATCACTTTTAAAGGGGGGAAAATATTTATAATGAAAAAAACCCAAAAAACTTACCGAAAAAACTAAAAAACTAGAATGGGGTAACGTGTGGGACCTACAGAGGAAAAGCTGGTTTACTATGAAAGAAAAGGGCGAACTACAGAAAAAAAGGAAGAGAACAATATATAGACACTAGGAAAGGGGGGAAAACCCAGGTGGAAACAATCGGGGCCCGGGAAGACAATCAGACGGGGGAAAAAAAAAGGAAGGGAAATTTTTCCCTGGAACCAAAAGGGAGAACGATTACAAAAAAAAAAGGGAATGCAAAGACAACATAGCACGGGACAAAAAACAAGACCTTATTTCCCCCTGGAAAAAAGTATCTATCTGATAGTTTAAATTTTAAAACCCAAACCCAGTCTTTTCCTTTTAATCCCAATAACTTTTCCAATTTTTTCCAACAGGATACTAGGGATAAATTATTTTAAAATGCAACAAAGATCTAGCAGGAAAAATTAAAAAGACGAGTCCATTGTCTGCTGCTATGAGAAGGTCATTGGTAAGTTTCCCCAGTGCTTTTCCTTCCCAGTGAACTCTAAATCCTGACTAAAAAAATTTTAAAAAAACCCGCCCCATGTAGTTTTTTTCACACAACTGAGTTAAAAGGCGGAATTGTCCCCAAAACCACAGTACATGAACAAATGACCGGTTAATGAATAAAATTGGCCCTCAAGGAAATCCCCCAAACCCGTTTGATGAGCATTTTAAAGTCATCCAGCGGGCACCACTGGACACACGGGGGAGAGCCAAAGGGGTACTATTTGTTCCACCTTTACCCCAAAAGCTTCTAAAGTCTTTCTCCCCTTAGCCAGTCTTGGTCAACTTTTACTTTTTGTGGGGTCCCCCCTTATGGGGTATGCATACTTTTTTAAATTTTTTTTAAAATTATTAAAAATTAATAAAATTTGCAGGAGGACGGCAGGAAAATCCGGTAAAATTTTCAAAAAAAAAAGGGAGCTGCCCAGAACTCGACACCATGTTTTAAATTAGATGCGGGTACTCTGACCCAATCACTATGTTCAAGGTCTTTACTGTATAACAGATCGTTCATATAAAGCTGGGGATGCCGCTTAAACCCCTTTTTTTTCCCCTTGGGGTAGTTTGTACTGTTTAAAAAAAAGGAGAACACGGGTGAGAATTTCCTGTCCCCCAATTCAAACAGTAAAAAGTAGTCTCAAAGCTGGGTTTGGAAAATGACAAGGGGTTTCCTAATTAAAAAAAGATTCCATTTTTAAAAATAAAGGAATGACGAGAAAACACAGATTTTCCAACAAAAAAGAAAGTTTTTTCCCCCTCTTTTTATTTTTTTAACTGATAGTAAATGAAAATCATTTCTTTTCAGGGGCAAAAAAACAAAAAAAAGTTTCTGTCGCACCTGATCAGCTGTTTTGTATCAAATTTTAAAACTTTTAAACCCATCATGGGCAGTTTTTTTTAGAGGGCAAATAATTGAAACCAAAAATTTGTCTCAGTTTTTAATTCAGCGGGTTTGTAATAAGTTTCCCAATCGGGGCCCCCCTAGCCATCCTTCTCTACATTATAACAACAGAACCCAAAAACCCGTAAAAAAAGAACATTTTTTTCCCTTTAAAAAAAGGCACAATAATTCATCATTTTATCTCCCGGGTAGCGGGGGCCCTTGTCAAGAAAGGCCCCAAAACTTTCCCCCGGCCACTTCCCCCCAGCTTTTCCCGGGGGGCCCAGGCTTCCCAGGCCAGGGGGAGAGAAAAAGTCCCCCCAGATTTTTGGGGGTTTTCCCCGGGCTTCCCTTCCAGCGGACATCCCCGAACCCCTCCCAAGAGGCGCCGGGGTTTTCCAAAAGATCCCCGAGCCACCCCAACGGGCCCCTCTGGGAGGTGGAGGGCAGCCCGCCCCCAAGCTCCTGGATGCCCCGGTTTCCCCCTTTCCAAAGGGGCCCTGCCCCCCCGGCGGGGAAAATTTTTCTTCTCGGCATTTATCCAAATTTTTGGCCCTTTTGGGGTTCAGGGATCCAAAACTCATTCCATAGGTGAGAGTAAACGGGGTCGCCCGGAAAGGGGGGGAAAAATTTTCCCCTTTTTGGGCTCAGCCCCTTCACCCACGGACGGTACATCGCCCTGCCAAAAGGGTTTCATCCTGTAATTTTATGCTCCTTTTTTTCCCCCCATTTAAACAAGACCCCAAAAGCAAACCCTCGAGGGGGGAACCCCCCCAACCCAGAGACAAAACCTCCTTAAACCCCCCTTTCGTAAATGGGGGGGTTTGAGTACCTGAATGATCCTAGGAGCTATGTTGGGGGGAAATGTTTTGGTGGGGGTCTCCAAGGCAACAGGCCTGGGGGCCGGCCCAGAAAGGCGCCAAAAACCCCCCATGAATATATTTTTAAAACAAGGCTCCCCGGGCCCCCTGGGGCGGGGGGCCACCCTGGAGCCAGGCCGGGGGTTTGAGGAAACCCCAAAACATCTGGTTTGGCCCTCCCCCTTTGGGACCCAGCCGGGCAATGCCGGGAAGGGGAACGCCCGGGGGCTGCCCTCCTGTAAACCCACCATCTTTGGGGGAAAAGAAATGAAATGCAGTGTGAATTGGGCGGTGGTCAAAGGCGGGGGCCTCCCCGACCCAACCCAGGGCACAAAAACGGCTCGGGACACAATAATTGAACAATTTTTAATTAATGTGACTTTTTTAAAATTAATGTCTTCAAAAAGAATTACACCAAAAAACAAAAAGGGACCCGGGGGGATTATGGAAAGAGCCGAGGATCTCAAAGATCCGTTTTAAAATTTTTGGATTTACTGAGAGTTTAAACCAAACCCTTTTTTACTTTTTTAAAAAGTTGAAACCTCCAGTTAGTCTTTAATTGTTTTTAAACCCAAACTTCATGAAAAGCGTATTTATTTATTTATTTATTTAAACTGATTTTAAAAAATTATTAAGTAGTTTTTTAACTCAAAATTGCTAAAGGTAAATATTTTAAAATTACAAAACAGACAATTTAAATGCAAGATACTCTTTTTATTAAGAAACCCTCAACACATTACCCAAAATGTGAACTACAAAAATTGTTAAAACACCTGTAAATATATTTATAAAAAAACAGGGGAAAGGGCCCTTTTGAAAAATGGCCTGAAAATAGAATTTCCCCAAAGTGGATAATACAGAAAAAATTCGTCACAGATACAAAAATTTTTTTGAAATTAAGGCTTTTTTATACAAAAATGTTGTTTTGAAGAGTGCGGGCGCTTTTCTGCTTGCCCCTTTCTTATTTTTTTTCCCTTTTTTTTTTTCACAAAAATTTTTTATGACATTTTTTTAAACTGCACCAAGTTTTTAAAACCCGGATATTTTGATTTAAAATACTGATAAAAATAAGAAATCCTTTTTTAAAAGTCCCCAGGGGGAAATTGCTTTTACAAAAAAGAGGTAAAAAGGAAAATATAAGAAAGGGCCCAAATTATGGCAAAACAAGTTTAAAAAACACTTTTCCCAAAAAAACAGAATAACTAAGACTAAAACAAAAACTAAAATATATCTGCAGTATGTACATACATAAAAAAGGGAGATGGATAATACATAAATAAAAATGGCATAATTATGAGAGGGAAATAAGTGTTGCACATTAAATTTGATTATTGAAATTGATATTTGCCTAAATTTAAAGTTAAGGTCAATTTTTAAATTTTAAAATTGACAGCAGCAGGAAGGAAGATCTTCCTCCCTTCACACCCCGGGGGTTAGACGTCTGTCACTGGCCCTCTGCAGGCTGACGGGGCGTCCTGCGGGGGTGGGACCCCGGTCCAGCATAGATGAAGTTTTGGGGCCCCTTCCCCCACCTCTGACTGAGCCCAGAGGACACCCCGGGGACAGAGCTGGATTTCCTGATGATTTTGTAGTTTCCCTTCCTCCCCCAGTCCCAGAACCACCCCGCCAATGGCCAACGCCACCCAGAGAAATAAAGGTCCCCAAGGGGCCCCCCACCAAAGGACCCCAGTCTCCCTCAGGAGGAGGGGCCTGCCTGCCCCTTCCGGGGTACAGTGCGTCTGTGTTGTTAGTCCAGTCCAGTTTGGGGTTTAGGTGAACCCCCAGGATTATAAGAGTCCCCCTTTCAAATGTCCTTTCCCCTGGATGTTGGGGGGGGGCGGTGAGGGGGCGGGACCGGTTTTCGGGAAAACCCACCACCATCTCCTTGGTTTTCCCCTTTGCTTTTTGAGGAGGTGGTTTGGCCACCCCCCAGTCCATGCCATTCCCTGTACTCTGCATTCTTTGTCCCGCTGATCAGGCCAAGATGGCAAAGTCATCAGAAGAAAGGAAACCAACCATCCGTGTTGTGTCTAAAGTCCCAGTGTAGAGGGTGAAGGGCCCGGGCACCGTGCCCTGGGGAACCCCCACACTCAGGTCAGGGGGGTCGGGACAAAAGTCCTGAGCTCTCCAAACGGGCCTGTTTGTGGGGTGGCCCAAAACCCTCTGCCAGCTGAGTCCACTACTGGATACTTATTTTAATTTCTCAACAAAACAGACCAGCTAAGCAGGACTCAAAAATCCTTGCCAAACCTGCTGGAAATTTTTAAAATCACTGAGCTCCAGGAAAAGATTTTTGTTTGAAAGCAAAAGGGACTTTTCGGGCCCAAAATCTTTGTCCACAAAAAAGCAGGAATTTATGATTTTTTGATCTCTGATAAGCTAAATTTGGGCGCCCTGGTTCCCCTTTTTCCAAAACCAGGAGGACCTGAACGGGCTGATGCTGCCTGGAAATACACTCCCCAAAAACCAAATACAAAAAAAAAAAGGCCCAATGCTGATCCCCTGGAGTTTTGCATACCGGGCCAACAGCCCCAAAAAATATCAACCACTGTCTAAGCTGAAGGGAAACAAACCCCCAAACACTGCTGTAATTAACCCTTAACTTTCCCAAACGGCCCGTAAAAAGATGACTTTCTCCCGAAGGCCCCCGGGAAAACCCGGGCAACCCGTTTTGGGGCCCCCCAAACCCCCCCTCAGTAGATCCCCCAAAAAAGCAAGAGGTAGGGGGCGGGGGGGAAGGGGGGGGCCCCGAGGAAAGGAAAGGTAGCAGAAAAAAGGGAACCCAAATTGAGGAGAGGTGGTGGGGTGTTGATGAGGCTGACAAACACCCCCCCGGGGACTTTCCCCCCCTGACGAAAAACCAGGATTGGCTGTTGGCTACAGCTCCCTTTAAAAAAAAAAAAAATTTCGTTTTTCGGGAAAAACTAAGTAACCGGTTAAAGGAGTATTCCTGTAAAAATACAACAACACCGTAGATAAATTTTACTAATGAAATATGTGTAAACTGATTTACAGTGAATGAAATTACATCTGAATTTTAATTGACATTAAAAAACTGTTGAGTCAACAGAAAGTATGTATTAATTCCACATAGCAGTGTTGTATATATAACAGACCATTTCCTGTATTTTTTTACATAATGGTACTTATTGTGCATCTATAAATGATAAAATTAACAGGGAAATATCAAACAAAAAACAGTTGTTCTTTTATTATACATAAAATCTATAAATATGCTGAATTTTAATTTTTTAATAATCAAGTTTTTATGAAAGATTATTAAAACCTGAAAAAATTATTTCTACTACGCCTACCCCCAAAACATGCAAAAAAATACTTTAAAAAAGACAAGGGGAAAATATCACTTTAATTTATTGAATTCCATCCTATTTAAAACCCCCTGGGGTCTTAAAAAATTTGGAATTAAAAAATCTTGGGCCCCTTTTAATACAAAAGAAAAAAATTTTTTTCAGTATTTTTTTAAAAATGAACAGGTACAGAAAATAAAGACAGACTGCAAGAACTTTTTTGCCCTTTTGCAAAAACCCCGGGGGTTCAAAATTTGAAATGAATCTTGGAAAAAAATGTTTGAGGCCTCAGGGTTTTCAAAAAGAACGGTGAAATTTAAAATTTGGGCCCCTGCGAAAACCTTTAAAACCCCACACCCGGATCTGAAAAATTTGTTGTGACTGTGTATTCCCCCCTTTTCGGGCTGTAAAACATTTTTCCCAAGTTTCTGCCACTGGTATGTAGTAAGAAGGGAAAAAATTTTTTCATTCATTCCCAGTCCCCCTTTTTGGGGGGTTCCCGTATTTTTTTGGAATGTTCGATTTCTGGAGAATTTTGTTTTTAATTGTTACTGATGACAGGCAGAAAAAAATTTGACTTTTAATGCAGTCACAAAATTTTAGAATTTCTTCATCTGATAGGTTCATACCTTTTTTTAAAAAAGAATTTGGTTTGGTTATTGTGTGGGTTTGACCTAATTTCGTGACTTTTTTGCATTTCTAAAAATAGTCTGAATTAGTAGAGCCGGAAAAAGTTCCTTTGGCAGTTTAAGGTAAAAAGGCACAGCCCAAAGATAAGACGGGACTATCTTTCCCCGGCATATCACTTTGCACTAGCTGTTGGAAACTTCATGTGTTTTTCTGAATCATCTTTTACTTTCCCCATCGGGGGGCCTTGGGGGCGATTTTCCCCTGTAATGCCCATAAATACTATCAAGAGATGCTTTATGCTTCCTACACATGTGAAAAGTAAATTATTTTTTGAAAACATTTTTCCACCGGGACACATCACAGACCTGCCCTCCCCCAATATGATCATTTAAGTGGGGGTCTAGCTCTTTCCCCGGGGAAAAAAAAGGGGCCAACATAATAAAAACTGCACATTTTAAACCCTTAACAGCTATAGGGTTTAAGGTGCAGGGGGGTTGTCCCAACAAAAAAGGGGGCCCTTGAAAACTGAGTAAGTTTTAAAATGTTTTACTACAGTTGGCCCAACACATTTAAAAAGAAACCGGGGTTTTTCCTTTCCCTATGCACTCTGCAATGGGGCAAAATATTAGGGGTTCGTTTTTTTTTAAAGGGAACGCAGGACCTTTTTTTAGGATTTCAAGTGTTTGCCTGTGCTTTTAAAGCTGAACTAAGTTACCCACTTTTGTTTCAGTTTAGCAGCAAAAGTACTGGTTTTAAAATCAACTGGTGCTAAAAGGTTTACACCATTGTTTTCCCAGCACTTTTCCCATCTGCCTCAAAAAAGTAGGCTGATGTTAAGCTTCCCTTTGCAAACTTTATTTTTTCCCATTGAACAGCGGCAGTCACCCCCAAAAACTTGTGTTAACCTCCCGACTTGGCTCTGGCTGGCTTGTTCTTTGGGCGGCCAGTTTGGAAACAAAGGGAGCGCCCCCCTCTGAACAAAAAAATACTCCACAAAAATTGTGTTAAAATCGGGAAAATTTGTCCGAAAACGTTAAAAGAACAAAAGAAGTCCGAAGATGTTGCTCTGCTCGTTTTTCTCCCGCGCCACCTGGTTTCCCAATATTCCCGGGGGGGCCCCCCCACATTTCTCCCATTACCCAATCAGAGACAAACTTCAGCTACACTTTAAAATTTAAAAAATTAAAAGACTAGGTGTACTATGAGAGAGAAAAGCCCGGGGTTTAAAAAGGAAAGGAATTCTGGGGTTTTTTACCCCTTTTAATGAACTGCCCCAAAGTTTTAAATTATTTTATAAATATAAATATTCCAAAGTTTTAACCCCATTTTCCTATATAGTTTTTTTTTTTGGCTAAAAAATGTTTAAATTATAAAAAAGTTAAGGTTTTTTTTCCCAAAGGGTTTCACCAAAAATGAAGGAGCAGGTTGTTTTTAAAGCCATACATACCCCCTTTTACCGCAAAAGTAGCCAACATAAACGAAAAAGTGCCCATATTTTTTTGTTTTTTTTAAAAACAACTGACTAAAACTATATTTTTTACAATATTTGATGTCAAATTAAAAAAATTCCTTTGTTTTTCCCTTTTTATTTTTAAAGGATTTCTCATTTTTTTGTTCTTGTTTTTTTTTTTTTTTAAAATTAAATTTGTTTAAAAATCACATTTTTAAATATAAAAAAAAACATTCGGGTTTAAAGAGTTTAAAAAAGGTTCAATTTTTTAAAAAAAAAATATACTTTTTTTGAGTTTATTTTTTTTCTATATGGTTTTTAAGGTTTTTGTAAATTTCGTCTTTTTAAAGGTGTAAATAAATTGTTTTGGGCCCTTTTCCCAGCTTTTTTCCCAGAATTTTCTACGAAATTGAAAAACCCCCAAAAGGGAAATGGAAAGGCCAACATAAAACCCAAACCCACGGGGATGATATCCCCTGCGGGAAATTTTCCCATTTGTCTTTTCATCTACAGGGGTTTTTGGAAGGTTCCTTTAAAGACTTTCTTTTTTCCTTTTCCCACAGGGGTGATTTTTTGGGAAAATTTTCTCCATCCCCATGTTTTCACTGCAGGGCCCCAATTGATGGAAAAATCCCTACGGGCAGGGCCCGTTTTGATCATTTTGGGGAGGATCCACTTTAAATTTTCGGGAAGCCGAAAAACAACCCCAGGGGAGATTTTTTAGAAAAAAGGGCAAATTTTAAAAGAAGTTCCCGGGCGTTTCAAGCTTTTTTTCTGGGGGATTTATCAAATGGTTACTGACAGAAGGTGGGGGGCCGAGGGCCTCAAATGCTTTTTGAAAAAGGGGAAAGAAAAAAAGGTCAAAAAACCCAAACGGGTTTTGCACACAGAGAGGCAGCCCAAAACAGGCAAGAGGTATAAAAGTCGAAAGGAAAAAGGAAAAACCGAAAAAACCCAACCAGGCCAGAAAAATGAGAGAAACACTAGGAATGAATGCGGGAATTTTTGGCTGAAAAAAGGGCATCTGGCGGGAGAAAAGGGGAGTTTTTAAATACTTTGGGAGGGGGGAAAATAAACACAGGGGGCCTTTTTAAAAGGGGAGGAACCATTGGGGGGGAAACAGGAGGGGGGAAAGGGAATCACAAAAAAAAAAAGAATTTAGATTTTGGAAAACAAATGCCCCCGGGGCCCGGCTTGACAGTTACAGGGATTTTTTAAAGGGAAAGGGAGGAACCAGGGGGAAGGCCCAAGTTATGTTTCCCCGCAATGGGGTTGAAAATTTTGATGGGCAAAGGGTATGTTATTTGATAATTTTTTTTCCCAAATTCCACCCCCTTTTCCGGTTTTTTTGAGAGGATTTTGGGTTAAAAAGGGACAAAAGGGGTACCCCAGAAAAAAAAAATGCCCTGGCCCTGAAATCTCCCGGGGCACATTCTTTGGTTTAAGGCCTCCCTCTTTGGAGGGGGGACACAAGAGATGTTTTCCCTTTCCCCCTGGGCACAGGGGAAAGGGACACAAAAGGGGGAAGGGTTTAAAACAGTCCCCCTGGACTGTGGGGGATCCCCCAGCCTCCAGCCATAAAACACCAGGTCAGTACAGTACAGAAGTTTATGGATGGTTTTTGGACATGCGATCTGTGATTTAATTTGGTCTATCTTTTTTTTCCCCCAGGTGTATGGGGAGGGACCTTTTGATCCCCCACCGGGTTTTTACCCGTCGCCCATAAAAAAGGAAAAAGGGTTTGGATTTCTTTTCTTTTTCTGACATTTGAATCCCTTTCCCCCCTCCAAGGCCCTTTTTGGGGCGGGTGGAGGCCAATAAACCCAAGCCAGAGACATTTCTGTGGAGTTTTTGGAGGGGGATCCAGAGAAGCACCCCGCAACCTTCGGGGCCCTCGTGGCACATCACAAGCCCATAAAACCAGTGCTTAGGGTCTCATGGCGGGGCTAAAATGAAAAGTGCCATGCAAAGACACCTTTTAAATGTTCCACCCTGAATATGAGGAAGTTCGGGGGTTTCCCAATGGCCGGTCCCCCCGCCGGTTTAAAATTTTTTTCCCCAAAATTGGTCATTTCCCGCGGCAGCCTGTCCTCCCCCACCCCAGGTGGCACAGAGGGGGCGAATTTTGAGCCTTTTTACTTTTTTAATAAACTAAAGAAGATATTAAGGGGGGCAAAAAGGGCCCCCCCAAATTTTGAGCTGACCCGCCATTGAAATCATATTGGCCCCAACCCCCAGCCCAGTCATCAAACTGTCAAAAGAAAAAAAAAAAGGGCGATTGGGGAAAATTAAAAACAAACCAGAAATTTTTGGGAGCTGAAATCGGGGAAAAAAAACACAGCAAACGAGTTTTCCAGCCAAATCCCTTAAAGGGGGTTTTTTCCGGGTGGCGGGGGATTAAAGCCAAAGGGGCTTCAGTCAGCCACCCAAAGGCCGGGGAACCCACAAAACCCCATAGCATGGCCAAGGTTAGAAAGGGCACCCCTTTACATTTCCTATCATCCCAGACTTGATTGTTTAGGACACAAAAGAACTTTAAAAAGGTAGCCATCAGAAAATGATACCCATACATCATAAATCATTCATCTGCTTTCTAAATTAAAAGAAAACTGCGGCTGCCCAAAAAAACACACACAAATTTTTTTTATTGAAAAAATATTTAGGAGAGAATCTGTATTCAGTTGAAAAAAGATCATATTTGAATATATAGGCTATAAAACTGCATTCCCACTTTGTACATTAAAAATTTTGGCCATGTTGGGTGTAGTTTCAGTAGTAAAAAAGTCCCAGTATATGGAACAACAAGCCATTTTGTACCACCCTAAAAAAATACTTTAAAAATAAAAAAACCCAAAGAAGAAAATGTAATTTTTGAAAAAATAAAATTTTTAATTTTTAAATAAACATAGTGTTTGTGATTAGCATGTGTGAAAAGGGCTTACTTTATTTAACTCTTTCTATTTTAAAAGGGGGATATCATTAGATTGTTTTCAAAATTCAAAAAAGTTTTCTTTTTAAAATCACAGTTCCACGTGTCCGCGGCATTGGAAAAAAGGCCTCCCCAAACCCAACCCCCGGGGCCAAATTTAAACCCCCTCCCCTATGCTTCCCCCTGCTGTGACTTTTTAAATAAAAGGGCATGCTGAGAAAAACATGAGGGAAACGGGGAAATTGGAATAGTTTGCTTGAATAGTTTGTGTGTGTTTCTTTCCCACAAAAAAGCTGCGGATTTCTGCCCAAACTTTTTCCTCATTTCTTAAATGAAATTTTTAAAAGGTTTAATAGAATAAGGGAGCTTTTAAAATGTTTTTTCTTCCATAACTTTTTTTTTTAAAAAGAATAATTTTGAATATTAATATTTTAGGGGGAATCATTATGGTTAGGGTTTCCCCCAAGTTCCCTTTTTCATTAGAGCCGTCATTGATGTCTTTTATTTTGGGAAAATTTCCAGGAGTTATACACTTTTTTGGGTTCCCAAGGAAATAAAAAATATTTTGGGATAGCTTTGAATTTAATAAGAACCCTAATTGAAAAATTTGTAAAACAGCCTTTTTTAAATTAAAAAATTTTAAAGGGAAAAGGTGGGCCCTTCAGTCTCAGAAAATGTTATCATCTAACCCAAACCCTTAAAAGCCGGGGAAAAAGAAATTTTTAAAAAAAAAAAACCCAAAAAAGGAAAAAAAAGGGGGTTTTTTTTAATTTTCTTTACCCCTGTTTGTACTGCTAAATTTTAAGTTAAAAAAAATTTTGATTTGTTACCTTCAAAAGGAGACCAAATTTTAATGTCCTCCAAAAGGCTCAAAAAAAATTTAATTTTTTTGGGGATTTTTTTAAAAAGGGGGTTTTAGCAATTCGGAGAAGGACAAATGCATAAAGGATGGAAGGTTCTTCCCAAAAATTTGAAAACTAAAATTTTATCAAACATTTGTGAATTGAAAAGAGTAAAAAACTTTTTAATTTCCTTCCAACCAAACCCAAGTGCCCGGGGAGGAAAGTTTTGCCACCCTTGGGGAAGGGGGATAAGGAAGGCCCAACAAAGAGGTTTTTCATTAGAAAAAAAAATTTCCATAGGGGGAAGGGAAAATTTCCCCCCCCAAAAAGATTTTAAAAAAGAAAGACAAGGGGGAAAAACCCCTGCCCCATAAAAGAACTTTTATAATTTAAAAAGAAAAACCATATTCTTTTTCCATTTTTTTTTCAATCTTTTTTCCTTTCCCAAAAGGAAGAAAGGGGTTTCCATCAAAAAACCCGGCCTTAAAAAAATGGGCCAACCAAAACCACCACCCCCACAAAAAAACCCCAACCCCCTGAGCCAAACCCAATACCCCCCCAAAATTCCCACCTCAAACGGGCCCCAAAAGAGTGGAGCCCCTTCCAACGGGGTTGGGGGGTTTGCCCCCAAAAAAAGGGAAAAAGTTTGGGGGGAAGGGGGAAAAAGGGTCAACAGAAACCCAGTTTCACACCCCTCAAACCTTGCCCCCAAAGAAGCAGTCAGCGGGGGTAGCCCCTGTTTACCCCTACCTCACCTTTTTGCAACAGCCTGCACCGACCCCTGCCCTCAAACCTGCGGGGAGGGTGCCGTGGCTGCCCCGCCCCGCCCCCTCACACCTGGGGGAGGGTGCCATCCTTTTCCACCCCTCTGCCCCCCCCCTTTCTGCTGCTCCCCCCACAGGGAGGGTCCCAGGCCTCTCCCTTTCGGGCTCCATTAAAAAGGGGGGAGGGTGTTTTTTCAAGTACTAAAGTGGGGAGCCTCACCCCCAATTAAGGGTATTACTGCTGTTTACAAGGAGACTTTTAAAACATCCCTCTTGTATTAAGACGGTCCCAAATTTTTTGGGCCCAAATTTTTGGGACTTATTTGGGGCTCCCCTTTTAAAGGAAAAAGACGGGGAACAAAAAAAAACCAGCAAAAAAGTTCCCCCTCTATATGTCGGGGGAAATTTGTATAAATAGACCCTGTTTTTTTTGAAAAACAAAAACTGAATGGGTATGTAGCCTGCTTTGTCTTCCCCAACCAAGTCATAAATTCCATTATTTGGTCATCAGGTACCTCAATCAACTCAATGCCTTTTTTTCCCCCCCGAAACTTGTCCATAGACATAGAGGCCTTCCTGAAGTTTGTGGAGGCTGGTTAATGTCCCCAAATTTTTTTGGATGACTTTAAAAAACCATCAGTACATTTTAGAAAAAGTTGGCTGCATGGAAAAGGGGTTGGGACAAAATCATCCTGGGGTTTTGGGAAAATAAAAAAAGAAAAAAAAAAAGGGGTTTTTTTTAATGCAAAGAATTTAAAAATGGTATTCTCTTAAACTCTAAAAGGGGACTATGTAACTTATCCTTTTTTTTCAAAGGCTAAACTGATTGGAAGCAAAGACATCTTGGTTTCCCATGCTCAGGGGAGGGAACTGGCTTGCCACCCGTGATTTTCCCCCACGGGGCCCAAAAGCAAAATGCCCACCGGGCCCCAAAAGGGTTTTAATTTTTTGGGGGGGTTATCGAAAAACGGGGCACAGAAAGTGTGTTTTCCCGGGGCATGACAGGATGATGTTTTAAAGCAAAATTTTAAAAAAAGTTTTTCCTCAGGTGGGTTTTTAACTTATTAATGATGTAAGATTTATGAAAAGAATACCTGGAATATATAGTCCCTTTTTCCAGAAATTGAACACCACCTTCTCCCCTTTTAAACCTCTGCCCCCTCAGTCAAGCAACTGTCTAAAGCATGTTTTTTTTGGGTTCCCCCCGGTGGAGGCCCAATTTCCCGGGAACTGAATTTCCCCCCCTTCCCCCTTAACATTTCCCCTCTGTCGCAAACTGTCCTGGGCAACCCCAAAGAACTTACCGAGGGGGGCCCAAAATTCCGGGAACATGATCTTACCCCCCCGTTCACCCCCTAATCTTTTTTTTCATCGGGAAAACTGTCCGGGAATATGTTTGGGGATATTACCGATGGGGTCCCAATCCTTTAAGGGAACTATATAATTATAAAATTTCCCGGGAATTGGCAATAGAGAATGAAAAAATTTTGCCCTTTTGGGATACACCCACTTTTTTTTAGACCCTTTTAAAAAACGGAAAAAAAGGTACTTTTTCAATAAAAATGACTTTTTTGAGTTTCCCCTCATTAAGGATAATCTTCATTTTTTTCACTTTTTATTATTTTTTTCTTTCCCCCAAACGGGAAATTTAACCCCATCTTAAAGGGTTAGAAATTTTTAAATTTTGGGAATGCAATAAAAGTGGCATACCCTTTTTTAAAAACCAACCAAAAAACACCCCCGACCTCCCCATACACAATCTTAAAATCCGTTCCCAAAATTTTTGACATCCCCCATAATTTTTGGAAAAATCATAATCCTTAACCCCAACCCAAACCCCAAACCCCTTTTGAACCTCCAAATTTCGGGTTTAGCCATTTTTCTTTTCAAAAACACCAAAACCCCCACTTTGAAGATTCCAATTAATTTACAACCCGATCATGGTATAATATTTGCTTCCCCAAACCCCCGAATTTGGATCAATCCCCCCTTTCACAAAACTCGGGCCCCAAACCAGGTAAAATTTCCCATACATAATATATACATTAAACCCTTTAGTATGTACCAACTTTCCCACACATACACACCACCCCCCCCCTTTTGGGAACAAAAACAAAATTTTTTTTTTTAGGAATTCAACCCTCCCCCTTTTTGTTTCGTTTGTCGGTGCCAGGGGTAGCTGCTGAGCTAGACACCCCTGATACCACCCCTTTGACCCCAAACCACCAAATCAGTTCTCTTTCCATCCCCAATCTGACCTTCCCTGAAAACCCAGCCCTCAACCAACCCAGATTCTGCCCCCTTTTTTCCCCCCAAAAACCCTTATGCCATCTGACTTTTTTCCCCCAAGGGGACATTACACACCAAACACATTTGGGGGGAGGGCCCCTCCCTCACCCCAACCCAAAGTTTTTAACCACCCGGCCATTCTGAGTTACCCCCAAAAAAACAATACTTTTTGGAAACATGGGACCCCTCCCTCCCTGTGTAAGATGATTTTTTTATTGCCTCACCCTCAATTTTGGGGTTTCTTTTTAAAGGGCTTTTTTTTAAACTTCTGTTAAAATTTTTGATGTTAATGATTTTTTTTTTAAAAAACTTAAATTTCCCCCCTGGGTGGAGGTCCCAAAAACCCCACTCTGGCCAAGGACCCTTTCCCCCACCTGGTTTCCCTAAGATAAACCCCAAACCCCCCAACAATTGTGCCCCCTCAACTACTGCTGCCCCTCCATTTTGTCTACTCCCCACTACCATTACCCGGACCCCCCATTTTGAGCCCAAACTACCACACCCCCTTTGGATCCCATTTGCAGTTTCACCCCCAAAAGAATAAAACAAACCATAATTTACAATCCCACCCGGACACACACACACACACACACACACATCCCCAAACCCCACAACCCTCATGACACTTAACATAAAACCCCCAACACAAGAAAACACACCACATCCACCCCTTCACCATGAAACCGGGACCCAATAACCAGGAAAACTAGCAAAATTTTTCCCCAAAACTAAACAGGCTTTACCCACAAACAGATTATGGATAAGCTAAACCCCCAGAAAATTTCCCCCAGGTTTTTTTTGAACAAGTCAAAATTCTTAGACTCTATTAAACCATCCACACCTACAAAAGAAACCCAAATAGAATACATGAAAATTTTACAATTTGGGATGAAACACGATCATTATACTACAGGAAACTACAAAAAAATAATCAGCACCATAGAAAATTATCCTACAACCCCATACCCCCAGAGCCTTAACATCCCACCCCCTAAGCCCATCCCCCCTTTAACAAATTTTAAACGCCCCAAACTACACCCCAACACCCCCACTAACAGAGAAGAAAACCCCCCGGCCCCAATAGCCCCCCCCCTTTTTCCCCTGGTTTAAAACCCCAAACGCAGAGGAAACCCATTGCCCCTCCCCACACAGCAATAACATCTCTACCATAAAGACCAGAAGAAACACCCCACCAGCCCCAAAAACCTCTCTCCTCAACGCCATAGCTCTATTCTAAAATTTTTGAAAAGGCTGTTGCAACTCAGTTGTGTGTGACCATCTACACAGGAACGGTTTGTTTGAAGTTTTTCAGTCAGGATTTAGAGTTCATCATAGCACAGAGACAGCACTGGTGAAAGTTACCAACGACCTTCTTATAGCATCAGATAATGGACTCGCCTCTATACTTGTCCTGCTAGATCTTAGTGCTGCATTTGACACCATTGATCATAATATCCTATTGATAGATTGGAACATGTTATTGGGATTAAAGGAACAGCACTAGGCTGGTTTAAATCATATCTATCAGATAGATACCAGTTTGTCCATGTTAATGATGATCCTCCATATATACCAGAGTAAGTCATGGAGTTCCACAGGGTTCTGTGCTTGGACCGATACTGTTCACCTTATACATGCTTCCCTAGGCAATATTATCAGGAAGCATGGAATAAATTTCCATTGCTATGCGGATGATACCCAGCTATATTTATCTATGAAACCAGACTAAACAGATCAGTTAACTATACTTCAGGCATGTCTTAAAGACATAAAGGCCTGGATGACCTGTAACTTTCTTCTTCTGAATTCAGACAAAACTGAGGTTATTTTGTTTGGTCCCAAACACCTCAGAAACAGTTTATCTAATCATATAGTTACTCTGGATGGCATTAATTTAGCCTCCAGTACGACTGTGAGGAACCTTGGAGTTATTTTTGATCAGGATCTGTCCTTTAACTCACATATAAAACAAGTCTCTAGGACCGCCTTCTTTCACCTGGCGCAATATCAGTAAGATTAGGAACATTCTGTCGCAGAGTGATGCTGAAAATTAGTCCATGCTTTTGTTACTTCTAGGCTGGACTACTGTAATTCCCTATTATCAGGATGTCCAGTTAACTCTCTAAAAAGCATCCAGCTGATCCAAAATGCTGCAGCGAGAGTACTGACTGGAATTAGCAAGAGAGATCACATTACTCCTGTACTAACTTCTCTTCATTGGCTTCCTGTAAAATCCAGAATTGATTTTAAAATCCTTCTCCTTACATATAAGGCCCTCAATGGCCAGGCTCCTTCATATCTCAAAGAGCTGATAGTACCATATCATCCTAACAGATTGCTTGCTCCCAGAATGCAGGTTTGCTTATGGTTCCCAAAATCTCTAAAAGTAGAATGGGAGGCCGAGCCTTTAGCTATCAGGCCCCTCTCCTATGGAACCAACTGCCAGTTTGGGTTCGGGAAGCAGACACCTCTCTAATTTTAAAACTAAGCTTAAAACCTTCTTGTTTGATAAAGCTTATAATTAGTTGTAGTTACAGTCCTAGTTATTTATTAAACTTATAGTTAGTCACAATTATCTCTATAGACACTGTTACAGTTAAGGATATAGCCCTTAGTAGGGCTGGCTCAGGCAACTGAATCATCCCCTAGTTATGCTGCTATAGGCCTAGGCTGCTGGGGACATCCCATGATTTATCATGCACTTCTTCTTCTTTCTTTCTCTCCTCAGACCCACTCTCAAATCTATTAGCCTTTATTACATGTCATTAACTCTGTGTCCTCTCTGTCCTGTAGTCCTGTGTTTGTTTCTCTCTGGTCTCTCTTTCTGTACCTTACTGCAGGTACCTCTGGCTCCGGAGCTGCATGTCCTATGGTCCTGGCTCCACCCACCTGCTGCTGTTTATTGTTTACAATGATCTATTTCTAACATGTTTAATGTTCCGTTTGCTACAGATAAATATTTGATTAATATTCTTTGCAAACTGTAATGTAAATAATTACCAGTCATGACAGCTTTTTTTGCCTCCGTGTTTCTGTTTCATAATTCTAATCTGCTGAGCACACATTATCCAATAACTGTTCACTAACTGTAATGTAAATACTGACCCACATTGTCTGTATTATGCTGCATGTCTTTCTCCCTCTCCTCCATTCCTAGCTGTCCTATCTTCCTCCTTTTCCTCCTTTCACCCAGCCCGCCATCGGCAGGAGGGTCCCCATCTGAGCCAGGTTCTGCTCAAGGTTTCTTCCTGTTAAAAGGAGTTTTCTTGCCACTGTCGCCTTAAGTGCTTGCTCTGGGGTCAGGCTCTGGGTCTCTGTAAAGCGCTTTTGAGACAATTTTGATTGTGGAAGGCGCTATATAAATAAAATTGAATTGAATTGGGTGGTGACAAAAGTATTGGGACTTGGGAGTTTAGTACTTTGTATGTCCCCTTTGGCCTTTAAACTTCTTGTAATCTGTTCTTGAAATAGATACCAACTGTGACACCTCTTTCACAGGTAGATGGTCTCAATTCAGTCAGACTGGGAAAGGGTTTCTTGAAGAACTTTAACTTTCAGATCTGCCCATAACATCTCCCAAAAGGGTTTTAGATCTGGGCACTGGGGTTCCCCTTAGAACAAAAACTTCTTTTTCCCTTTAGAAAACTGTTGTTGATTTTGTTGTGTGCTTCAGATCGTTGTCATGCTGAAAGTAAGGGAAAACCCAGTAGCTGCCTTGCTGATGAAATTTGATCAAAAAGATTTTTTGATACATTTGGGATCCATCTTTCCCCTTTTTGATGTAAAAATTTCCCGTGCCTGCACTACTTTAAACATCCCCCAAAACCAATGATGGAAAACCCTTTAAAGGTTTTTTATAGAAAACCAGATGCTTTCCCTCCAAGGCTTGTCCTTTCTTTCCAAAAAATAGTGGGGCCCATTAATTTAAAAACTCTATTTTTGACTCGTCGACCAAGTACTTTTGGGAAAAAGTTTTTTTTTTCATTTAAAACTTCTCAGCATACTCAAATCGATCTTCTTGTGAACAGCCCCAGGTAAAGGGTTTTTTTTTTGGTCGAAACTCTGTACCCCTTTTTGCCGGGGGTTCTCTGAAATTTTTGTGTCCAAATGTTTTCCCGATGTTTAAGTTTTTCCTGATATTCTTGGCTGTGTCCAGGGGGTTTTTTTTGACCTCTCGTTTAAAAACCCAGCACTTTGGGCCTCAATCTTTTTTTGGGTGTCCACATCTAGGCCTCTTTTTTTCCCTTTGGGCAGGTTGGGAAATTCCCAATAATTTCTCTCCCCTGTTGACTTAGGCATTTGGGAACCTTTTTTTGCAAAGTTTTTTGGGTGTTCCCTTTTTGGTGGTCAGTTTTAAAAGCACTTTCTAACCCAAAAAACCCCTTTAAAAACCATGATGCTTGGCTATGAGCAAGTTCATGCTGAGTAAACTTTGTTTCCCCCCTTTTTCTCTGGGTAAAGCCATCAACAACCCACTAAGGTGGGCCCAAAATTTAAAAACCCCCTTTCCCTTTAAAAACCCTAATCTGTTTGCATGATTCAGTCTTGGGTTAAAAAATATAAAAAGGGGCCCAAAACTTTTTGTCACCAACCGATTAAATTTTTTTAAAAAACCCGAATCCCAAAAAAATTTCTTGTTATTTTTTATCACACATTGTTTTGAAAATTCCCTTTTGTTTTTTCAATAAAAAATTTTTATTTAAAACCCTTTTCTTTATCAAAAAAAAGCCCAAAATGACAAGGGGGGGAAAACTTTTTTTCTCCCAAATTTATTTTTTAAAAAAATTTAACCAAAGGTTTTTTTAAAATGACCCAGAAGGGTTTTTACTTCCCCAGTCAGACTATGGGGAGACCGAACAGAAAACAACTTTGAAAAAAAGAGCTTGGGAGGTCACTCACCAAAAAAACTTACAGATTTAGTAAAAGCATGCTGGGTTGTTTTTGGGGGCATCGATAATTTTTCGGATTCCGAAGAGGCAAAAAGAAGAAATAAGGCCCAAAAGTCTTTAAAAACCCCCGAGACTAAAAGTTTAAAACGTTGACATCAGCCCCCACCGGTTTGGGAAAAGTCCTCCCAAAAAAACCCCAATTTAAATTCCCGAAACAGAGGGGGGGGTTTCCCCAAGTCTTTTATTTTTTTTCCAAAAAAAAACCAGAAGAAACACTGCCAGGATTCCCTCCTGCTTTTCCTTCCAAACTTTGAAAGAAAGGAAGGGGAGGTTTTTGAGGGGGGCGTGAAGGGTTTTAATTTAAAATTTAAAAAGATAATTTTTATTTTTGGCCAAAGAATTTTAAACCCCCCACCCTTTTAATTTTTTCACAAAAAAACCCCACCGTGAGAGATACCTTTTATGTCGGAAACGAGGGGTCTTTTTTTTTTTTACCAAAAAAAAAATTTTGGGTTTAAAAAATTTTACCGGCCTTTTTAACAAAGAGGAGTCTTAAAGTAAAAATGGGAAAACCCGGGAAACCCAAAAATTTAAAAAAAATTTTTCCCTCATGGTTCTGTTCCCGTTTCTACCCCACCATTCGGGGGTCCCGGGGGGGCACGGGGCCATAGAATGCCCCAAAAAATTAATATTTGTTCAAAAACTCTGCATTCCACCCAGTCTGTGTTTTAAAAAAAAATGGGGGAAAATTTTAAAAAAAGTTCCTGACAAGTTTGAAGAAATTTTTTAGAAGAAGAATAACCTTCCAATTTTTTTTCCTGTTGAAAAAATTTCAAACATAAATGTTCATTCTGGTGCGAAATTACTTTGTTTTTGAAAAAGCTCTCCAACATCTTGTGTTTTTTGTTTACAAACCCCCCAAAAACCAGAAAATTTTTTCAGCTCTTTGGAAAAAGCCCAAGCAGCATCGCGGACACTTCCCTCGTCAGAGACAGACCCCGTTCAAAGAGAAATTTTTAAACCCCCAAAGGCCTTCCCCCCGTCCCCCAGAAAATGACCCCGGAAAAGGTTTAAAAAAGGGAAAAAAAAAATACCTTTGCCATCCTTCTCCTGAAAATGTACCCGATCTCGCTTAAATTTTTTTCATAGGCGTTTTGGGCATCCTCCGAGATTGGCTGAGGGGAAACAAAAACAAATGCTAAACAAAAAAGATATGATCCAGAAGGGGTTTTAAAAAGGAAAGCGTGCATCAACCGTTTTTGTTCCCTTGATGAAAATGAGGGGAAACCTTCCCCTTTTGAGGGTCTCTAGAAAGGTTAGGGACAACGCAATATCCTTTTAGATGATAACGGTGTTTTCCAGGAGGAGGGAAAACCCTGGGGGGGGTGAAACGAAAACTGACAAACCCTTTTGGGGAAATCATCCAAAAGAAAAAAAAGTCATCATTTTGGTAAACAATATGACCAAAAACCCAATTACCATCTCCCCCCTCCCCAGACCCTGGGCTCCTGTCCCCGGAGCTGTTTGGCGAGGGGGGAGAGTTGCAGCATCTTGCAGGTCTGGCGAAAGATGTCCATGACCTTTCCCCTGTTAAATTTCCTTTTGGCCCCCTTTCCCCAAAAACATTACTACGGGATAAAAAACTGAAAATTTTTTGGGTGCTGAACCGGTTTTTCATTGCCAAGACCGCTCTCACAAACAAGCTGCCCAGGGTACTGCCCCCTTTTCCTGCCTCTGTCCGGTTTGGGGGGATCTCAGGGGATGTACTGCCCGGACTGCAGCAAAAAGGGGGTGTTGGCCCCCTTTGTGCTTTTTCCCGACACAAAAAAGCTTCCCCGGGGGGAAAAAGCACACCCCTTTTCTTTTGATTTTTAAAAAGATTCAAAAATTTTCACATTTCCCAAGGGAAAAGAAGAAAATCTTAAACCCGTAGCCCCCGCAGCCTGGGCGGAAGGGGCCCCCACAAATCCAGCCTCTTCTGCCCCCAAGGAATTTCAGTGAGAATTGATTTTCTATGATTTTTCGTTTGTTGACAAAAGGGGGGTTCTTTTACTTGGGGTGCCCCAAAAAATGGAAGGGTGGGAAAAGGGCTTTACCGGGTTTTGACTCCCTTTTTAGGAGACCCCTTTTTTAAAGGGGGGGCTTTTTAGCCCTAATGCCCCGGGGTTTGATAAAAACATTGATCCCCAAGGGGTGATGAACTAGTTAAGCCTTCTCATTTCATCATCATGCAGGGAAAATTCTGAGTTTCAAGACCCTGATTTCCCTTTAAAAATTTTTGCTCCTTATGTTTTTTTTGCCTGCCCTAAACCCAAGCCCAAAACCTTAGGTTTTTTTGCGATCAAACAAGGAACTTTCACAGGTTCAGCTCAAAAGGGGCACCCCCCGATACCCCGCAAAAACTATTCAAAACCCCCCATCCAAATGGTTAGATGGGGGGTGCCTTAAAAAAAGGTTTATCCCGTATGCATTGAACAAGGGGGAAAAAAAAAATCCCTTTTCTTTGGGAAGTTATGCCAAAATTGAGGGGTTTAAAAAAAACGCATGGGTTTTTGGGGGGCTTTTATCCTTGGCCTTTTCCCTTTCAACCCCCCGAGACATGCCCCTTTTACGGGGCCCCTATGAAGTGCTACCCAAAAAATTACAAAAAAAAATAAAAACCGGATAAACTGTTGGGCGAGAAAAATTAAATTAGAGATGGGCGCCCCATCCTCTGGGAAAACATTTCTTTAGCCTTGGGGCCCCCGAACCCTCTCCCTCATCAAGCTCTTTTTCGGGGGGGACCCCGGGTTTTGAAATTTAGACACACAAGGGCCCCTGATGAAACCCAAAGCGCCACGTGGATGTGACCCTTTTCTGCAAACCCCATTTGCCCGTTTTCCATACCCTCAGGGTTTTTTACCATTGTATGCAAAAAAACTTTGGGCGCCCTTTTAAAAATACTTTTAAATATCAGGGCCGTTTCACCCGTCCGGGGGTTTTTTTTCCCTGCTCCCCAAAAAAAACTGGAGGGAAATTTGTGTTCACTCCCCGCGTAACCCCCAAGGGGAAAAGAACAATCAGATATCCTCTTAACCGAAGGGAAAAGGGTAGAGCATTGGCCGGGGTACCTCCCCAAACCCCAAAAGGTTTAATTTAAAATTTTGGGGTCGGAGATTAATAAGGGTGTTGGCACTTTGACGGGGGCAGGGTTCCTTTTTTTTCGGACATAAAACTTTTAAAAGGAAACGGGGGGCTTTGGGGCCCCCCCGGGGTTCATGGGGGGAAAGCAAGGGGGAAAAGTACATCAGAGACCATCGGCTCCCCCCAAGGATCCAATTAAACGAGCCGGGGGAAACCCAAACCCCCCCGGAGACAGGGGGCCTAAGCCCCCTCCCCCGCTTTGGGTCCGTCTTGGGTTTCCTTATCTGGGAAAAAAGTTAGGAAGGGCAAGGGGCCCTATACCGGGCAAAAGTGTGGTTTCTCAGTGAAAGGGTGATTATCTGGGGATTTGATTTAGTTGGGAGGTGATAGCATTCAAATTTCACCTTCCGGGCCCCAAAAATTACTCCTACCAAAAAAAGAAACATTAAAAAGGGGGGGATGGGGCCCAAAAGGGGGTCCCAGACCCCAAAGTGCCAAGCGGGGTCAATTTGATGGTGTGAAAGGCTGGTGGAAAGGGTTTTTTGGAAAGAGTCTAGGAAGAGGGAAAGGGGGGTTTAAAACCCTTAGCACAACATTGTTTGGGATAAAAAAGACTGCTGTTTTAAAAATTTAGCATTTTAAAAAGTTTAGGTGGTTGAAAAAAAAGACTTTGATCCTAGATTAAAACCCCCCCTTTTTTTATCTTTAGTGGGTGGGGCCCAGTGGTTTTTGGGAAAATTTTGAAACATTTTGTAAAAAAAAAGTTTTGGGAAAGTTTTTTTTATGTTGTGAATATTGGGACCCGAAAAGTGGGGTGGATTTATACTTCGTCTCATGTATGCTGAAATGCAAAAAATGAATAAAAAAATAAAAATTTTTTTGAAGGCCCCCCTGGGGTCTTTTTCCCAAACTGTTTCTTTCCAAGCAAAATCATTTTTTATTCGGGCAATCTTATTTTTCAAGGGCCCCTGACCATCCCAAGTGGTTAAATTTTTCCCCAGGAAAATCATAGACAAAGAGCATCATGATGCTCCCTGTATTTTAAGGGGGGCAAATAACCCACATAGTCAGTCTGGCAGGAAAATTTTATGGTGCTTTCCAAAAACCCTTTGGGGAAAAATTTTAAAGGGGAATGTAGAGCTCATCAATTTTTCCCCTCTCAAAAAAATTTTTTAAAAACGCTCCCAAAGGAACCCCCCCAGGACGGAACTTTTCCCGGTCAGTGGCCAACCTTTTTGTTCCCAAAAACCCCGATAAAATCCCCCCTCCCCCCTTTTCCTCCCCCTCCTGCCATGCCCATGCTTTAAAAAAAAACAGTCCCTTTTGGGGTCTGCCTGGGGGCCTCAAAAAATCGAGATATTCTAGCTCATTCCTTGGGGGACGTTTCAATGCCTTGTTTTTTTGCGGTCCAACCCTTTTGGGAAAAGGGAACATTCCCCCTCATCTCAAAAAAAAACTAAAAAAACCCCAAAATTTTCAGACTGTTTTTGGGGGGGAAAAGTGGGTTTGAAAGCAAAAAAAAAGTGTTAAAAGCAAACAGGCGGTTCTTTTTCCTCTTTAGCCTTACCTACATGGAACTTAGGGGGGAAAGGGAAAAAAAATCTCTGAAAAACAGCCCGAAAAAGTTTTTCCTCTCACCCCAGCAGTTAAGCCCCTTTTACCCGCCCTGAGTTTTTCTTCTTTTTAGACAGACAGCGGGAAAGATTTTGGGCATTCAAATGAGGGGGATTTTAAAAGGGATTCAGTTCTTTTGAAAAAATTTTTAAAAAACGCGCCCCCTGCCCCTTCCCCTTCTCTGATCAAAAAGGGGCAGAAAGAGGAACCTTTGTGAACTTTTCTGCACCAGCACCCATCGAGAGAGGTGGCCAAAAAGGGGTTCCCACAGCAGAGGACCCCAAACCCGGGACCGTTGTCCCTTGCAGAAGGATTCGAGTGAGGCGGGCGGAATTTAGGTGAAACGCTTAGAGACATTAAAAGTCTTCCTCCTCACAATTGCAGAAATGAGGTGGGGAAGGTTTTCCAAAGGGGGGAGGAGGGAGAGGAGGAGGGGGGAAAAAATCAAACAAAAAAGTATTCCCAAAAAATTATCCAAACATTTTAAAACACGTGGGTTTTTAAACCCCTCCCAAAATATTGAACTGCTTTTTCTCGATTGCAACCCTTTTTTTTGTTTATCAGGCTCAACATGAACCCTTTCCCCTTTTTTTCCCGGTTTCCAAAGGAAAAAGGAAAAGTCATCAGATTTAAAATTTTAATGTGACTCCCCGCTGCAGGAGGTTTTAAAAAAAGGGGGGAGTCAAAAGAAAAAACCAAAACTAACATCAGAGTGTGAAAGTACAAACATGGTGTGAAACTGTTAAAATTTCTGTGTTTTCTTCTCCTTGACTTTTGTTTTTAGAACAGCCTTTCTCCCGACAGAATACATCATTTTACCATTCACCCCCTTCCATTTCCTTTGTGATTGTTTAAATTTTTCTTTAAGGGAAATTCAGTAACTTTGGAAATTTCTTTATCAGCCAACCCGATTTTTTGCTTTTCAATCCCATTTTCCCCAGAACCTCAGGGGTTGCCCGTCTTCATGGGGGAGAGTTTTCTCACTCACCCAAAAGGGTGGATCCTCCCGATGCATTGGTTTTTTACAATCACCTGAAAGCCCCCGGGTGCACACAAGGGATCTCCCCCTTTATCTAATTATTTTGACTTTTCAAACCAACTGGGTTCCCCCCCTGATGAATTTTGATTTTCCTGGGGTTTTTTGTTTTAATTAATGAATTTTAGATCACATTATTGGGGATCTGTTTTAAAATTCCCTTTAAAAGGGCTTTTTTTTTGTTTGGAAAGTGTCAAAAAAATTTTTCAAATTTAAAAAAAAATTTCCCCTTTTATTCAATGTTTGTTTTGACAAACTGAATCAAAGGGAATTTAATTTTTTTCAAAGGTGAAAACCTGCACTTTAAAACAACAGCTACACAAGGAAATAAAAAATTTAACGAAAAAGAAGAAGAAAAGTATTAATCCATTTAGATAAAAATAAAGATTTTAGTGACATTTCCAAAGTAAGTGAGTTGTTCTCTCCCACCTCTCTGTTTTTGGCCTCTAAAAAAAGCTTGATAAGCAGTGGCATTTATTTCCCATGGGAAAATTTACCAAAAAAAACATCTTTATATTTTGTTTTGAAACGAAATATTTTAAAACCGGAAAAAGGGCTCAGTAAAAAGGGGGTTTATGCCCCCTTCCCGTGTAACTGCCTGACAAACCTCCACTTGTTAAATGAAATGTTTTTGTTAAATGACATTAAACAGCTGGAAAAATTTAGCCCGTGGGGGTGGAGAAGGGAGCAGATGAAACACTGCTCTTAAAAGGGGAAATGACATACAGTGGCTAAAGGAAATTTAGACCTTTTCCGGTTTTTTCAGACTTCACTATTGAGAAATTTTTTAAAAAGATAAAAACAGCATTTTGTTAATTTCCCGTCAGGTTTTAGATTTTAAATGGGCCTGATTCACATTTGGTTAATTATCTATTTGGAAATTTATTCCTTTTTTCCTTAACAATAGGATGAAAAAATGTTTGTCCTCTTTTTTTCGGGGTTCTTTTCTTTTGTGTAGGCCTGGGGGGTGGCTGACTTACTTTGGGGCCCTTTTCCCGGCTCCTCCACCTCATCAGCCACACCCCCAGCCTGCAGTGTTATTAACACCACTTCTTTCTCCACACCATGTTGTCAAATTTTCCCGTGTTAATACTCCTGTTTGATAATGCTTTTTGGGGCGGTGGTAAAGCTCCCGTGTTTATTAAATGGAAGGTTTAATTTTTCCCCACCTGTGTCTGTGGGCACAAGTCTGACACTTCCCTAAATTCTACTAGTGAAGACAATAAACAGTGTGTGTCCCCTGCTGGGTCACTGTAAACCCATTTCCTGTCAGGGGGACATATGGCTGGGTTCTCTCCTTGTCGCCCCCGCTTTTTTCCTTTTTCCTTCATTTGCAACTTTTAAAAACACTTTTAAAGTTTCCCGTTTTTTGATGTAAGTAAAAAAATGATGTAAAAAAAATTTGATCAGTTTATCCAAATCCTGTTCTATCCCCCCACATTGTGTCCTCTCAGAGATAAATGCCATCCATTAGTTTCCCCGATACAAATCTGGGTTTTAAATTGTTATAAACCAAAAGGTATTTTGCTGTTTAGAAATAATGAATTAATTGCTCACTGGTAGAACTCACTGCTTTTAGTCCTTGTGTTTCAAAGGGTTCCCCCCCTGATCCATGTTCTATCACAGAGGGAAACCCTTTTTAAAGCCCCATCACATTTTAAAATGTCCCCCATGAATTGTTTTCATTCAGCAGGGAGGGTCTCAGGGGGACCTTGGTTTTCAGACACATGTTATAGGGAATGAAGGCGGGATGTTTAAACCCCCTCTGCTAGTGGAGAGATGGATCCTGTTCTGAATCTTGTTGTCCCGTGAGTTTTAAAAAAAATCACCAGAGAAAAAAAATCCCACATGATAAAAAAAGTCTAGTTTGGGTTCCTCCTGTTTTAAGAGTCAAAATTTCTGATGTCTTTTAAATTTTTAAAAAAACCACTCTGCTTTTAACCAATGGTCCAGTGGGTTTACAGTTGTATTTAAAAAACTGATAATAAAACAGGGGTTTAATGAATTTTAATGTTGTTGAAATGTTGGGGTGACTGAATCTAAAAAAAAAATTTTGATGAATGTTAAAGGGGTAAACCAAAAGTAAAAATTTTTGTTTAAAAACCAGCACCCTGCTCCCCCGTTTTTCTTCACTCTCTTGTTGTGAAGAATGGTACATGATCTGTGACCCCCCGTGTGTAAAAAACAAACACACACACCAAACCAAATTTTAAAACTGCTTTGTTGGCTGCAGTCCCCAAAAAACAACAACCTCCTCCACACAGTTCAACACACTCCCCAAAATGTGTTTCTCCCCCTGGGGAAAACCAGATGAATTTGATTTATTTTATGGTTCTGCAGATCTCAAAGGGTTTTTGAAAGAGAGAGAGAGAGAGAGAGAGGTTTTGTGTGTGTGTGTGTGTTTGTGTGTTTTTTGTTTTGTGTTTTGACACAGTTAAATTTTTTTTTTTAGGTTTTTTCAAAATCCCCCAAACAGACTAGAACATGTCCCTCCCATTGCATTTTTTTTCATTAAAAGGGGAAAAAATTTAAGGTTCATTTTAAAGTTCAGTCCCTCAATGTTACTGCCGGGTTCAAAGCTCCCGACCTCCCAAAAGGGGCCCTTTTTTCATAATTCATTTCCAGCTCACAGTGTTTCTGTCCTCCAGCAAACCTTTTGGGTGTCGTGTGTCAAAAAAGGGGAAATCGAGGTTTTGTTGACTAGAGAAAGAAGCCGGGGGATCTTTTGAACCCCGAGGATTTCCTTCCCGGGCTGGGTTTATAAAGCTCCACAAATAAAAGGTTCTTAAACTTTAACCATTTTCCCCCATGGGGGCTGTCTGAGGAAGAAAACTCTTTTGGGAAAAAGATATTCATGTGCCCGTTTCCCCAGGACCATTCAGCGGGGTTGGGGAATTTTAGCACCAGCAAAAACCAGCTTTTACAGTGTGGTGCGCTTGGGGTCCTTTTTCCCCCACTATGGCAGCAGAGAAGAAACTAAAGGGGCAAGCCACAGATTTGTTCCAAAGCCCTTACACACCAATTGTTCTCACACTTTGTAGAATAATTTCTTTTTTTTTTTTTTTAAAGACTGACTCCAAAACTAAAAGAACATTTACCCCCAAAGCAGTTCTTCATCAGTATAGAAATCTTTTTCATTGGGAAAAAGGGCGGGGTCAGACACCCCCAGTAAAAAGAGGACAGTGGAATCATTTTAAACCTCCTGTCTGCCCCCTCCAAAACTTTTAAAAATTTTTGTTGGTTAAAAAATCCAAATCCCTAAATGATTGTCCTCAGGCTTTTACTGTAAAACAGCCTTTTGAACCATGAGCCCCAGTAGATCTGTAAAAATCAAATTGTTGTTTTTTAATTTAAACAAGTTGTTCTGAGGGAAAAGGTTAAATAATATAACACAAGAGACAGAGGACCACCTGACGGGATTTTAAAGGAATTTGGGCAGATATGTTTCTCACCACCGCCCAAAAATACAAGTTAAAACACAGTCCCGCCCCCATTAGCACCACGTTCCCAAAATTTGATCCAAGGGGTTTAGGATGGTTTAAAAAGAGACAACAAAAAAATCCCGAAAAACCAGGGATGAACTGCATCATGGGAAAACCAAGCAAAACGAAAAATTAAAAAAAACAAAAAAGTCAAAAATGTAAAACCCAAATTTAATGTGGAGGATGAGACAAAAGATGATGGTTCTACTTCAGTCCAGCTTTCAATGGTTTTTTTCAGTTCCCCCTCCCCGTGGAAAAAAGCAGAATATTACCTGACACTTCCAACAGACAGGAAGAAAATTCACAAAAAAATACAAGGTCTCTTGAAACCCAAAAGAGGGAACAGGGAAGAGAAAGGGGTGGACAAAAGAAAAGCTAAGAGAGCAATGGGAGAGAAACTTTTTAAAATCCAAAAGGGGATTCATCATGGGGAACCTGATACTTTCCTGAGTGTTCAGTCAGTGGGAAAAACCCTGAAAACAAAGTTTTTCTTCATTTAATTTATCATGAATGACTAAGGGACTTTTTTTTGGGTCACTTGAAATTTCTGAGAAAAGCAGTAAGTTCTTTTTATTCTGATTCCCCAGGGGTTTAAAAAAAACTATCTTTTTAAAAAGAAAGGGGCCGTCACAGGGCTGGGAAAAATAAGCTTAGAAAAAAATAATTCAATTATGCTGGGAAAAATTGGGGTTTTTGTCCTACAGCCCAATTAAATCAACCAAATAACCCCAAAAAATTTTAAGTCATTTTTTGCTTTAAATCAACATCCTTTTTTCAAACCTGTGGTTTGGAAAAGCCTTAAGTTGGACTTCCAAACCCGTTCAAACACAGTCATGGGATGTAGATGCAGAATGTAAATCATTTTTTCAAACATCTGACCAGCACGAAGGAAAAAACATCAATGATAATTCATCATGATTTATGAAAAATTTAATGTTTTGTTTTTTATTGTTTTAAAAAGGAGAAACGTTTTTATATTTGAAGACTAAATCAGCTTGAAAAAAATTTTTCCTTTTTTTTCTTTTCAGGGGGTTTTTTTAAAAAAAAGATAAAATGAATCAGTGGTTGTATCAGCATGGGAGAATCTTCATCCTAAAACTTGTGACTTTTGGGAAAATTTCCCCAAAACAAAACTTTGTTTTATTTACTAAAACCGAAAAAGTCTGGGTTTTAGCCCAATTTAACCTTTTGGGGTGATGGGAAAGAACGACCACCTTACTGCATAATCAGACTCATCACTACATTATTCACTGCACAACCTTTTCCCCTGGGTTTACACCTGAGAGAATAACGCCCGTCACTGTTCAGTTAGAAGAGCAAAGAAAAGCAGGGGGTAGAAGAAAAAAAGATGAGGGGGAGGAAACGGGAGGAGGTGAGAAAAAAAATGAATAATTACTGAACCTCAACATCAACAGGCGCCTGTCAGTGCCAAAGAAATGATCCTTATCAAAAAAAGGCAGAATTAAAGCAACTAGCCTCATCTTCACCCTTCCAGATGCTCACAGGGTTTTTAAAAGTAAAAATAAACCAGAAAAAAAAATCATTCATAAATTTTACCCAAGATGGGAAAAAATCTCTTTACCTGGGTGCAAGGGAAAAAAAAGTAATAAATCAGTGAAGGTTCAGGGAAAGGGTTTTTGTAAAATACCCAGATCTTATTTAAAAGCCCTTTCCCCTTTACAGAAATTTTAAAGACAGTGAGAAACAAGGAGACATGGAGCTTTTGTCCTGGTTTGAAGGAAGAAGGCGGAGGACGTCTTTTGTGGGGTGCTCTGTCTGGGGAGACTGGTGGAGAAGGGCTGAGGTCCAAAACCCGACAGGAAAAAAGAGAGCAGCTCCAGCCCCGACAGAAGACTGGCTGGGGGGGAGGACAGCTGTCCCCTGTGGGGTCAACCATTGGGCACTGACGGGAAAAACCCCCCAAAACCCCCCGTGTAAAGGGAATAAAGATTTAACGGTAAAAAAAACCCATTCTGAGGCCCCCCACCCCAAAAGTAAAGTTTTTGAATTTTGAACTTTTCCCAAAATTGGGGACTTTTCAGGGCCCCAAAAAAATTTTATAAAAACCCCTTGACAAAAATAACTCTTTTTAACATAAAAAATTTTATTTCCCCCCCCTCATAAGGGGCTCCCTTCCCTCTTCTCCCCCCCCAACTTAAAAGGGGGTTTTTTTTGGGTTTTTTAAAAATTAAAAAAAAAACCCTTTTTCCCCCCCCCCCCCAAACCCCCCCGGGTTTTAAAACCAGGAAACCAAAAAAAATTTTAAAAATTTTTCCCCCCCCCCCCCCTTTTTTTTTTTTTCCCCCCCCCCTTTTTCCCCCCCCCCCAAACCCCCCCTTTTTTTTTTCTTTTGGGAAAAAAGGGAAAATTTTTCCCATTTTTTTTTTCCCAAAAAATTTTAAAACCGTTTTTTTTTTTAAACCCCCCAAAATTGTCCTTTTTTTTTTTTTTTTCCCCCCAAACTTTTTTTTAAAAAAAAAATTTTTTTAAAACCCCCCCTTTTTTAAAAAAAAAGGGGGGGCCAAAAACCCTTTTAAAAATTAAAATTTTTAAAAAAAAAAAATTTTTCCTTTTTTTTTTTTTGGGGATTTGGTTTTTAAAAAAACCAAACCCCTTTTTTTTTTAAAAAAAAAAAGCAACTTTTTCCCCCTTTTGGGGGGTTTTTTTTTCCCCTTTTTTTTTTTTTTTAAAAAAAAAAAAAAATTTTTTTAAAAAAATTGGGTTTAAAAACCCCCCCTTTTAAAATTTTTTTTTTTTTTTAAAAGGGGGGGGGTTTTTTTTTTCTTTTCCTTAAAAATTTTTAACCCCTTTTCCCCAAAAAAAAAAATTTTTTTTTTTTTTTTTGGGGCCCCTTTTTTTTTTTTTTAAAAAAAAAAAAAACCAAAAAAAATTTTTTTTTTTTTTTTTTTTTTTTTGGAAAAAAAAAAAAAATTTTTTGGGGGGAAAAAAAATTTTTTTTTTTTAAAAAAAAAAAGTTTAAAAACCTTTTTTTGGGGGTTTTTTTTTTTTCCCCCGGGTTTTTTTTTTTTAAATTTAAAAAAAGGGGCCCCTTTT
>JAFBJY010001278.1:50000-52500 GCA_016801885.1 Toxotes chatareus | reverse complement strand
TAAATTTTTGGGGGTTTTTAAAACCCCCCCAAAAAAAAAAAAACCCAAAACCAAAAAAACCCCCCCCCCTTTTTTTTTTTTTAAAAAAAAAAAAGAAAAACCCCCCCCAAAACCCCCCCTTTTTTAAAACCCCTTTCCCCCCCCAAAAAAAATTTTGGGGGAAAATTTTAAAAATTTTTTTTTTTTTTTTTGGGAAAAATTTTAATTTTAAAAAAAATTTTTTTTGAAAAACCCCCCAAAAAAAATTTTTTTTTAAAAAATTTTTTGGGGGCCCCTTTTTTTTAAAAAATTTTCCCCCAAAAATTTTTGAAAAAAATTTTTAAAAAAAAAAAAGGGGGGGCCCCAAATTTTTTTTAAAAAAAAAATTTTTTTGGGGGGGGGCCCCCCAAACCCTTAAACCCCTTTAAATTTTTTTTCCCCGGAACCCCCCCGGGGGTTTTAAATTTTAAAAAAAACCAAAAATTTCCCTTTTAAAAATTTTTTTGGGGGGAATAAAAAAAATTTTTTTTTTGGGCCTTTAAACCTTTTTTTTGGGGGGGAAAAAAAAAAACCCCAAATTTTTTTTGGGGGGGGTCCAAAACCCCTTAAGGGGGTTTTTTTTTTGGGGGAAAAAGGTTCCCCCCCCAAAAATTTTTAAAAAAAAGGCCCTTCCCCCCCATTAAAAAAAAAAAAATTTAAAAAAAAAAAACCCCTTTCCCAAAAAAAATTTTTTTTTTAAAATTTTTTTTTCCTTTTTTTTTTTTTGGGGGTTAAGGGGGGGGAAAAAAAAAAAAAAAATTTAAAAATTTTTTTGGTTTTTGGGGGGGAAAAAAGCCTCATTAAAAAACCCCCCCCCCCCTTTTTTTTTGGGGCCTTTTTTTAAAATTTTTTTTTCCCCCCCCCCTTTTTTTTAAAAAAGGGGGGGGGGGAAAAAAACCCCCAAAAAAAAAAAACCCCCCCTTTTTAAAAAAAAAAATTTTAAAAAAAAAAAGGGAAAAAAGGGGTTTTTAAAAAAAAAAAAGGGAAAAAAAAAAAACCCCCCCCCCCCCCCTTTCCCCGGGGGGGGGCCCCCTTTTCCCTTTTGGAAACAAAAAAATTTTAAAAAAAACCCCCCCTTTTTTTAAAAAAATTTTTTTTCCCCCCCCCCTTTTTTTTTTTTTTTTTGAAAAAAAAAATTTTCCCCCCTTTTCCCCCCCCTTTTCCCCCCCTTTTTTTTTTTTTGGGGGGGGGGGTTTGGGGGTTTTTTCCCCCTTTTTTTTAAAAAAAGGGCCCCGGGGGGGGGGGAAAAAAAATTTTTTAAAAAAAAATTAACCTTTCCCCCGGTTGGGAAATTTAAAACCGAGCCCCGGGGAAAATTTTGGGGGAAAAAAAAAAAACCCCCCCCCGGGGGAAATTTTTTTTTTTTTTTTGGGGGGGGGGGGGGGGGTTTTTTTGGGGGCCCAAAAAAAAAAGGGGGAAAAAACCCCGGGGTTTTTAAAAAAAAAAGGGGGGGGGGCCCCCCCCCCCTTTTTTTTTTTAAAAATTTTTTGGGCCCCTTTTCCCCTTTTTTTTTTTAAAAGGGGGAAAAATTTTTTTTTTGGGGGGTTTTTTTTAAAAAACCCCCCCCCCCCCAAAAAAAGGGGGGGGGGGTTTTCCCCCAAAAAAAATTTTTTTTCCCCCCTTTTTAAAAAAAAAAGGGGGGGGTTTTTAAAAAATTTTGGGGGGGTTTTTTTAAAAAAAAACCCCCAAAAAATTTTGGGAAAAATTTTTTTAAAAACCCCTTTTTTTTGGGGGGGTTTTTTTTTTTTTTTAAAAAAATTTTTTTTAAATTTTTTTTTTAAAAGGGGGGAAAATTTTTTAAAAAAAAAAAATTAAAAAAAAGGGGGCCCCAAAAAAAGGTTTTTTTAAAAAAAAATTTTTTAAAATTTTTTTTTAAAAAATTTTAAATTTTTGGCCCAAAAACCCCCCCCCCTTTAAGGTTTTTTTTTAAAAAAAAAAAAAAAACCGGGTTTTTTTTTTCCCCGGGGGAAAAAAAATTTTTTTTTTTTTTTTAAAAACCTTTCCCCAAAAAAATTTTTTCCGGGGGGTTTTTTTTCCAAAACCCCCCCTTCCCCCCTTTTTCCCCCCCCCCCTGTTTTTTCCCCAAAAACCCCCGAAAATTTAAATTTTTCCCCCTTGGGTTTTTGGGGGAAAATTTTAAAACCCCTTCCCTTTTTTAAAAAAAAAAAAAAAGGGGGGGGGGGGGAAAAAAAAAAAAGGGCCCCTTTTTTTTGGGGAAAAAAAATTTTTTTTTTTTTTGGGGGTTTTTTTCTTTTTTCCCCCCCCCCCCCCCCGGGGGGGGGGGGAAAAAAAAAAAAGGGGGGGGAAAAAGGAAAAAAAAAAAAACCCCCTCCCCCCGGGGAAAAAAAAACCCCGGGGGGCCCCCCACCCCCGGGGGGAAAAAAAAGGGGGCCCCCCCCCCTTTTGGGGGTTTTTTGGGGGGGGTTTTAAAAAGGAAAAAAATTTTTCCATTCCGGGAAAATTTTTTTTAAAAAAAAAAAAG